>LUCH01001110.1:28723-64313 GCA_013368495.1 Paragonimus heterotremus
CTGAACTCCACTGCACTATGGTCACAAATTTTGTGCGCCACCAAAGAAAAGCAATAGCACTGAGTCACAGGCCGATTTCGAGCTTCTGGTTAACCAACTCTCAAACCTCAGTCCGAGTTCAGAGGACACTGCCAGTTGGTTTAAAGTCAGGCTAGTCGATCATAAGTAGTTATGTCCTTCAAATGGATCACACCCCTGATTCCCAGACACAGTGTTGCCCTAAATGAGATATGATGCAAAAAACGATTTGATAATTCTACGGCCGGACACTAACCTCAATGACGTGACTATAGACACAGTCGATTATATCTCATGACTGTAGCCAATAATGAGTGGCACAACCGAAATCTGTGAGGATAGCTTAGCAGGCAACTCTTCCGAACTTGAACGGCATGTTAACAAGCAGTTACTGGCGTTACCAAAAGTACATTTTGATAATCAGTCAACATCAAATTAAGCGGCACCCAGAGAGTCACATATAGCATAACTCCAAAAGACCGGTGTATCCCTGATGCTAACATTATTCATGTCTAATTCACCACAAAACAGGCTGATATGGTGGTTGGCTCAACTTCGACAGCCAATAAAGCAATCAGTGGTTCAGTCGGTGGCTAAATCGATAGGGCATTTCGACCTGCTAGAGGCTTAATCTATTTCACTGGGCCAATTGACGATGCAGTTGTCTCAGCTTTTTGTCGGTATCGAAGACCCAGCACAGGACTGACTCGGTTAACGCATTTTGGTTTGCCTTAAAAAGCAAAAACATTTTACCGGGGCTTTGAAAACCTTAGGTGTGGTGTAAACAACGACAGACAATAGTGCATAATAACCTGACGACGTCTGCTGAGCGCAGTACTGAAGTCATCCTATTTGAAGCGTAACATCACGATAACCTCTACTCTTGGTAATCTGACCAACACATCGTTCAAAACAAACTTTTGAATGCCTTTTGACGAAGCTGAGGAGGAAGTCTGTTCTTTGTAAGTTGATTTGAAGCAAAGATTATATCACTTTGGGATTATCAGAGTAGACAGTTCAAACCCTGTATAAGTTAATGTTGTCAATCAAATTCTTTCAGATTTGAACGTGATAACTTTTCTAAACAAAAGTAAAAACGGCAAACTGTGCGAGTTAGAGCTCAACAAATCTTGCTGCATTTCATAGGATACATACTGCAGTGTTGGCGTTTATATAGTGGGACCAAACAAGTTTGGTGAAAAGTAAATGCAATATTGATTTGCTCGCATGTTCCTGTGGTAGATCAACCTCAATAGTGTCTTTGTAGTAATTAAAAGTTATAAGTAGAAAAGAATGAACCAACTTTTTTATTCGAGTTCCTAATTCAGCCGTATGCTTGATACAACGGTGAGTAAACTCTTTCGCTGTCTGTTGTCTCCAATATATTATCGGTTGAATATCACCATAATGTTCTGAGGACGTCGTAAACATACACCGAACGTTTAGTCTGACCAACAGGAAGTTTGACAAAAACGAAGGCTCACTTACTCTGTAGATAGCAACTCCTCCCGACGATTTATGCATCCTCGTTACCACTTGGCCAATTTCTGTTAGGAGAAGTCCACTATCTGAAGGACCTGTTTTACCACAGTATCTTCAATGATGTGCATATTGGTTGTGTCTATGAGTCTCTTGATTAGAGCGATTTTACTCTTAATCTGTCAATAAAACAAAACTTCAACTGAACTTGTTTTTGTGTGTTTCTTCAGTTGCGCTATATTATCAGAAATAAACTTCGGCTTGCTTTTCATGAGGTCGAAAAGATGGTTGCGCATCCATCCTCTTTATTCACAAGCTTTCTTTTATCACTACTTTACCAGCGCCTTCTTCTGGATGCAATGCTACTTGTTCACGAGCATGAGTTAGGTTTTTCATAAAGGTTATTTTTGTAATGTATTGGCAGAACGTTTGTGAACACAATCGCCTGTGAAACTTGGCCGGATACTAGATGAAATGAAGCTACCCAAAACTGTTTATTTTTATTGCTGTTTGTTAATGCACGACTTGTTCGCACCTCGTTGACTTGGATAGACATAGTTCAGCTCGGATTGCCAGTACAGCCCGACTACGTTTGCAGTGCCACGAAATGGCGACGTGATGGTTCATGATGCTAGATTCAAACAGGTATTCCACGGCTTTTGGATTGCAAACTGTCGGGGAAGAACCCAATTCCCCGAAAATACCGTTTTATTTGCCTTCGCAATGGCCTAACTCATTACTGATTGTAGTGGCCTTCATAGTCGGCACGGTCACATGCCTCTTAACCTGTCACGTGCGTTCTCAACCTTTGTGCCAAATTCTGGCGCCCCGCCCACACGCACGTCCGTTAATTGGGACATCATTGTACTGTCTGGATCTTTGTCTGGTCCACTTCTGTCTCTGTTTTCTGATTGGTCACAAACCCTTTAAATGTGGTCTGGTTTGTGACCTTATTGTCTTCGGATTGAGGGACATAAGGTGGCTCTGTCCGGAGGCCTGTCTTCTCTCTGTGTTCATACGTTAGCATTGGGTGGTTGAGTTGGCCGGGAAGATTCGTATTAATCTTGCATATTATGTGGTCCGTCGTTCAGAACCGTTGAACGTCGTTCCGTTATCTACTGTTCCACTAACCGTTATTCCGTTATCTATTTTGTGCGCTCGTAGGCCGTATACCAAGTAACAACACAAACGTTTTGTGGTTCACTCCTCATTCGTCTTCGTTTGGTTTCGTTGAATGAAGATTGGTTAGGCGAAGTTCAAACGGTTCGGCTAGATTCATTCACACTAGCTTTCTCTGATGAGTCCGAACGCGATCAAATCGATAGTGGGATATTGATTTAGGATTTTAGCATTATGGAATGTGATTAGCGCTGAGGTAATTCACTAAGTGCCCCCTGTTTCAAAATTTCGCAAACGACCCTCATTCCTTTTTTTTCTTTTCTACAACAACAAAAACCGTATCTCCACCCCTCAGGAGGTTGAGTAACTTAGGCACTATGTGTAGTGGTGACTGAAACGCATTATTAATCCAACCAGAGGCAATGGACAAACTTAGTGAGACTCATTGATATATGAACCACATGCCGAGTATCTTATGATGATGGCTACAGGTTAACTTAAATGAGCTTGTCAGAAAACAAGACAGTCAGTCAACTCGTATGAAATGGTTATTTGATCGAGAACTAGCACCGGGTTGAACGAACGTTGTCCGATTGGACTAAAGGGGGAACTAGCAGCAAACAGGCAACTAGCTCGTGAAAGTGACCGCTCGAAAACTCGATAGGTTTCAGTCTTTAATACAAGTATACGTCTAGTAGTAACCAGAACGGATTTCACTCGAAGTCCAATAATTGTTTATTTCACAGTTCGGAGTCATTCGATACGAGTAATATTTTATTATAATCGGATGAACACCATACATAATTGGTCATAACCTTCACACTCCTACGTACTTTCTGACCAGTTACTTATAGAAAGGACCTTTGGATGTAAGTGATTAAGCAACAATATTGCTCGTTACACCATTCACTTGAGGTTGAGTAAAACCGAAGTATAATCTAATGGTTTGAACACATTCGCACCTGTGTAGTGTTCAGGTAGTTCGATCAACTCAAGGGGAAACATTTCAACTGTGCTGCTTATCTCAGTCGAGATCTTGGGTCTAGAAATCCACAAGCAGATTTAATTAATTAGGTTTGCTGAACAAGCTACTGTTTACTGGTGAGTAGGCAGGGTTTTGACTCACGTATATTGGTCACTACTCACAATGCATCGTGGTCTGTCCAGTCAGTTTCTTTTGAAAAGAGGCTCTAGACTCAAGGTTCTTTCTTGCAAGAGCTAATCAATTGTGTATGTGGTGTTAATAATAGAAAATACCCGTAGAAATCATGATAAATAAAATTTCAGCGAACGGACTCCTCTTGATAACTTTTCCTTGGCTAGTGCAACTGCATAAGAATGAGGAAGAGTTAATAGTTATCGGTCAAAAATCAAAGTGGTTAAATAAATGGATATCGTCACGTCGCTGTTGGCGAGAATAAAAACGAAGTGGGTTCTTGGTATCTCATTATAATCATGCTGGATCAGTAGGGAGGGGACAAATGTTTAAGAGGGTGGGAGGCCAGGTTTTCTCAAGGAAGTAGAACTCCCTTTGAAAAAATTACTTCTGAACATACAAATCTGGGTGACGTAGTCGAGACACGAACGCCACAGCAATCGACAGGATGCAACATATGGTCTTCCATGGCGAGGTGATAGAGACCGGTAGACGATAAGAAACGTTCTCTCCGTGTCTATATGTCAATTACAATATAGTAAATGGGCCAGGATTGATGAAGTGACGTTCGTTGTTGTCCCAGAATGAAGTCAAGCAGGACAGCGTTTACCGATTGTCTCATGTGAGCTTCTGATAGTGCTGGATCATAGAAAAATTCAAAGGAATAGACCGAAATGGGAAGTATTATTGCGCACGTTTTCTTTCAAGTCCGGTTGTTTTCTCCAGATTCCCAGGAGTGATTAAGCAGTTATATTTAGGATGACTTTAGTATCGCACTGGACGAGAAGTTCGGTGTCCATACGAAACAGCCGTCGGTCAGCTTTCGCTAAGGACCCTTTGTGTATTACTGACAATCTATGATACAAGCCGCAGTAAAGTCTTATAAATGATGATCTGCCATCATTTACCTGACAAATTTAGTCAACATCTTAGTTGGGTGACAAAATGACTAAATGTCGACAAAACCGGGAAAGTGTATTTTTTTCAGCGGGTTGGTCAGTTTAACTACTTCCATAATTTTACTGTTTATTTTACAGTGGTCATCATGTAATCCGGAAGGTTTCTACTACACGGACGTGCTCAGTTTGTGGACAGGTCTGGGAAACAAAGTCTGGTTGCCCATGATTTAAAAGTAGGTGAAACAACCCGCATCCCTATTTGCCATATTTGCAACGGCAGACCGTGTCCATTTAATAGGGGACGTGAAATTAAAGGGTGAAGTGATTCAAGAGTTTTGTCGAAGGATGTGTTTGGTGCCTGGGCGTAGGCAAGTGTCGCAATTCGTATTTAATGCGACTTAGTGAACGTGATCCGTGGCCAAACAGTCAGAAGGCAGACGAAAATAGCCTTGTAAAATGAGCCTGCTAAATTACAAGCCAGATGTAGCAGCCTGTTGAAAGCACACACACAACCGACGCCAAACGACTTTTATAACCTGATTTCTTCTTATTACGGCATTCTTGGACATACAGAACAAGTGTATGTGTTCACTTCAGTTGTGATTAATAGGGTTGACATGAAGTTGCACCTTTTTTCATTCACGGGGTTTTCGCTCTGTACTGGTATTTCTCCATGTGGTTTGCCTTTCGCATCAATTTTCTCATTACCAGCATTGGTTCTCCAAGTTCATTCCGTCGTCTGAAACGTGGCTTCTATTTCGGCATGAAATATCTGCTTTTGTTAGTAAATATCCGTAGAATGATAGTTGTCTCGCTTCAACATGAGAACTGACAGCAGCAGTAGCAGCAGGATCCTAAATTACAGTGATGGATGTAAGCCAGTGACAAGAGGGCAGTTCAGAGTGCAATAAAAATTGACAGTGTGATATGTTGTTTATCACCGGAGATAGAGACTGACAGGAACAATGTGGTCTGATCGGTTTTCGCGGTAGATCAAGTTAATGAGAGGTGTGGTTTCTGTATGCTCTTTCTATGTGTGTTTCTGTAGGTTTCTGTGTGAGGTAAAGTATGTGTGCGCACTCAGTCTAACCTCTTCTGGCAGTTCGGAGTTTTGAACAAGTTAAGCGACCACTCCAAGGTATCTACTGTACGGTTGTGACTAAAGTTTTCGTCTAAATAAGGACTTATCAGTGAATAGCAACAGTGAAACACAAAAACTGTCTGCTTTGTTGGAGTGTCCAACAAGGAGGATTTTTTCTGGGAGGAGAAGTTCTGTATGCGCAACCAATATAATTTCAGACGACACAACTTATGTCAGATGGTCCCGTTACTAGTTATGATCAAAGAATGAACCATTTGTGCACGTGAGTGTCAAATGACGAATAAAATTAATGTCTATTCAAAACTGCATTCATGGTTTAGCTCACATATGTTTTGAATCGATAATTAGTTTGTTCCGGAAGAATCTACATAATGTACACAAATATCCTACTACTTACAAACATTTATTGTTTGTTGTAGTCACCATACTTTTCTTCCGATGAGTTCGTTATCCCTGTTCAAAACAACCATCCATGAATTGCTGTGTGTACGAGTGAGGATTTGGACTCCTTCGTGGACAAATCCGAGAACGTTTGTCCATGTCAACCGACTGGCCCACTTCTAGAAGGAAGCTCTAAGATCAAGTTTCGCTCTTATAACAGTTCACTAACAGTGCACATCCTCATCCGAACTGGAATTGGCACTTTAGCATTCAAACTTTTGAGACTAGCATGTTAACCACAACGCCAGTAACTTTACAAAAGGCATAGCCGTATGATCATATTCAAACGCTCAACCACAAACTTTTGCGAATAATGTCCAGCTTGCCCCATCAGTTGGAAGGTAGAATAAAACGAACCGTTCTGTTAACAAGCTGATCTCACAAGCGGGAGGGTCAAAGTGCAAATTCTCATCCAGATGAGGATGTTCACTGCTGATGAACTCTAATAAGAACGAAACTCGAGTCTAGTGCTTCCTTTCGAAGTGGGCTAGCCGAAAGGTTTGTCAGAATGCGAAGGCTACGGTCGAGTCTGACTGGTCTTCACTCTGAAATTTCATATTGATAACTGAATCATGAATCTATTTGTACAAACTAATGAGGTTTGTTGACCAATGACCTAACAGTCTGATAACTTTCCCAATCAACAACAAAATCTTGAGGTAAGCATATGACGCCAATAGGTTTGTTTGGTTACCACGTCAGTATCTTTGGTTCATAACTCGAGCCACGTGAGAAGCATATGGTTTCATTCGATGAGGGTTGTGTACAATATAATTCCCGCAATGAGTAGTGTCAGATTTTCTGGAAAACTGTTTTGGTTCCGTGTCTCTTTCCAGAAATTCACAAGTAGAATGTGGTAACGATTACAGAAAGACGAAGTCCTCAATATTCACACAAGATCAGCATGGTGTATGTTTGTAGTAAATTCCAATTATGGTTTACAGATAACGTGATTTACTCATAGGAGTAAATAGTGCAGACTGGTTTAAATTAAAACCAACCGTGCAAGTAAAGTTATTGTTGTTTGGTCACTGTACAATATTTCACCTTGGGTGAACTGATCGATTAGAAATTTGTTTCAAAAGAGAGAGTTCTCAGCCTGAACCATGATCAGGAAAAAGTTAGGCGAAAGTTTGAAAACACCAGTAGTGTTTTAGTACTATCTCAAAATACCAACAAGATACAGTTAAGATGTGTGGAGCTGAGTATGTTGATGTACTACCAAAGATGTTCATTGAACAAGCAACCACTAAAGAATTTGAATGTCTATGTAAGAGATATTAGAGACCTCAAGGAGAACGTTGTTTTCAGATTTCTCGCAAACACTCAGATGTTTCATATCACTTTATCATGCGAAAATAAATGTCGAATTCTGGTAAAAATATATGTACACAGAGAGGGAAAGATTTAACGCATCTTAATCCTAAACGAGAAGGACTGTATACACGATCGGTTAACGGGACATTGGACGCGGGTGAGTACAAGTGTTTACAAGCGTAACAATCAATTTATGAAAATGGTTTCACTTATTAGATTTTAACCCTATCTCTACAAAATTTGAATGTTCAGGACAGTTTTTGACTGACGATCACATAAGACGACTAAATAATGAGGTAGGCATTAAAGGAAAAACGATCTCTTTTTATTTTGGGGATGTATAACATGACGTTAGCCCCGCTTAGTCGAAGAGTGTCTAGTAACGTTCTGTTATGTGAAACACTGTTTCCCGATAAAGACCTGGCGAGGGAAATCAGTAGCACAAGTTTGCATGTTGTATCGGATAATATTTTGCTATATTTTTACATATGCATACTGCAGGTAACTGCTTGAATGGCAAAATCAAACCAGAATATCAGGGAATAGAATCACACAGACAGAAAAGCAACATTGGCACACAGTCGTTCGATTAGAGTTCTTTACCGCGTCAATGACAAACGGATAACCAGTGCATGTTACTTATAGAAGGTGTAGTGTATCTTTTCAATAAGATGGGTCTGCGCGAAGCCTAGTACTTCTTTGTTGTAAACGATTCGAAAAGCCTTGATGGTGTTCATTCGGTGATGCGCATTCAGGCGTTGAGCATCCGACAAAGTTTGTTTTCGATTCCGTGTTGTTTGCGTAATCGTTCTGACACTTTGGTCTGTTAGACAATTTTGCATAAACCTGTTTGTAAGTTACACGACCAAGTGACTCGATAAACTTCCATAGGCAATATCGTCTGTTAAGAAAGATAGATCGACAGTGTGAAAATAGAAGGAAACGAAATGGGGAAGGACAAAGCTTTGCAAGGCACCACTGGTGTTCGATGATAACACCGCTGATGCGTACACTCTGCCAGTAGTTCTAAAGCTAATCACAGAGCCGCATAGATGATAGTTTACCTACTGTTCAGTAAGCGTTAGCAGATAATTCACGTTTAACATAATAGATGACCTGTCATAAGCGAGAAAGCACGTTCCGTCACCCTTGAGGTTTTGCATCTGAAAACATGAAATGAAAAACAAAGGCAACAGGAATCATATGAAAGTCTCAGTAAGTAGAGTATTTCATCGTTAATGATAAGTGTACCGGATTGCGAGAGAAATCATTTCATAGCAAGTAAGTGAACTGTAAAGCGATAAATTGAACATTACTCATGTGGTTTCGGATTTTTAATCAAGCTGACCCATTTACCCGAACGGTTTTGAAATTAAGTATTAAACTTGGGTTTTCATCCTATCACGCCTGATCAGTATCGTCCAGAAAGAGAGTCAAACTCCGCTTCACGCGTTTGTAAACCAAGACTGTCATCTTCACTTCTGCTGACATTACATAAGACGGTAGAGACACAATACTTCTACATCAAACTCGTATTCTTGTGCTGAGAATGTGCTACAAAAAGTGAAAATTGTGGTGCATAACAGTTCTCTCTTAGGGTGAAGTGGACAATGATAATTTTCAGCAAAGCATATATTAGACGACACTTTGAAGGTAGGTGTATGAAACAGTCGTACGCAACCCGTTGGGATCATTGGGCTCACCTTGGTCCTAACTGTGTAGATGGTTTTGGATTCCATCAATCCACAAATTAAAAAACAACTACAGTGCTGTGATATTGTAGGTGTCTTCAGAGGTACACTCGATACAATATTAGGACAGGTTTGTTACCATTTTTCACAGCCAATTAGCTGTCTAGAACCAATACATGGTAATCAGTCGACAACTGATTTATGTAATGCCACTGACCCTATATATGACCAACAATTGTTTGCCCCGCCTGGAAACCAAAACCCTCAAGATTGTGAATAACACACATTCGTGAATAAATGGCCCTACATTTCCCGTTTGTGTTCTGAATCTGGAAGTCAGAAAAATATATTAGAACAAGTATTTCCGGGAATTTCAAGAGAAATGGAGAAACTCCTCCTAAATGTAAGCTTTCTGATTATTTTCTGTCGTGTCTGTACTCATCCGATTAAGTATGCTACCCTGATAATCGACGAAAGTTCGATTGCATGGTATGCATATGCTAATAGCTGTGCTTCATTTCACCTCGGCAGTTTTCATCCTGAATTTATAGGAGCTTGATCTTACTGGTAAGTTCTTCACTGTTTTTCTACGTCTTTATACCAACCTGTATATTTTACCAGCCATCAGTCGTGTGAACTGTGACCAATCATCAAGACAACTCACGCCTGGTGATGCCCTAAGTAAAAATGTGCATAATTTGTACTACTTACGAGTAGATAAAATTTAATTCCACAACTATATGCTTGTACACTGAGGATGCACAATTCGGGTGCACCTCGTCATCAAATTTGAAGATAATGGTTAGATGACATTAATCGATTTTGGCAAGCCTACTGGTCATTCCTACATATCTATACTGGCTACTGAACAACAGGTTTTCTCCAGCCAACTTCAAAATTGACCCGAAAACTAAACTTATGATATCGATTTCAAAACCGATGTCTTGAGACGTCGTGTTAATCTTTCATCACATCATATCAGGGCAGCTTGACAGTTCCTTTACTGTCATTCAGTGGCGAACGCAAAGCATGCGGAATATATACGTTGGAAAAATAGAGCCGAGCAGTGAATAGACACTCACACTTTCACACCAAGTAGTATGTAAAGGAGACCGCATAAATCCGATGGGTTGTTCCAATCATCTTTCTGCGCGCAATGACAGTGGATTGGTACGGTTTGGCGTAGCTTTCCAGCTCCGCAATTTTGGTCGCAGGCATGCATCATCCCTACAAACTTTGAGGTACTTTTCATTCGGGCTACTTTCGGGAAAATCGGTTTTATTTGGCTATAATGAGGTTCAGAGATACGTTGTGCAACAACTTTATCTGAGGTGAGTTTGCAACATGCGTTTCAAACAATGTCATTTTCAGCTTATTCAAACACAACTTTTGCTGACGTCTCAGAATGATGTTCGGCCCATCAAACCATCAACAGACCAGTTCTACGTAATCGTTTACTTGTTCTGTCCCCCACGTTATGCGCACTTAAAGTAACGGTGACGTTTACTTAAGCAGAATTAATTGAAAACCATTGGAGAAGACAACAGAACACACTCTGAAATGGTTAAAACATTTATGACCCAACAACTTCAAGTGGGCCAACTTTTTGTCGAAATCCCACATCTTCGATCGCTAGACATCCCATGACAACAGTTCACCAAGTTGACTGATTTATTCAATTCGAATTATGGTTACAATACCCGAATCAGAAATTAATGGTCTTTAGTGAAATTATACTGATCAGAATACATTAGCCGACGTTGTGCGCACAAAACTAGATGAAACAACCAATCCGGTTGTCGAATTTTCGTTTACATACTATTTGGCTTGAACGGGTGCAGATTTACTCACTCACTCTCTCTCTCTCTCTGTTTGTCTGATGTACATAATCTGCACGTTTCGCGTGTGCGACTGATAAGAGTAAACGAACTGACAGAAAATAACAACATACATCATCTGTCTACAGCGGAAAAGTGAAAGTTGAAAGTGTTGTACTGTGCGGTGTACCTCTTAGTAACATGACGGGGCATTTTTTCAAATAGACGTTGTAGTGGAGCAACAGGGGGACGGATGTTGCAAAACGGGGGGACAAGTCATGTAAACCAACCCAAGTTCACACTAACTGTATGTCTGCCGTGATGAATTTTTTCACCGAGGTAAACTGTCCGTCATGTAAAAATCTTTCTGTTTATGTAGGAGGACAATTTCTTGATTGCAATTGTTTCTGAAATCCGGGGCTATCTCTGATTCCTTGTTACGAAAAGCTTCATTCCCATGGATTTGTGGTCAGCAGCTTGTGAAACATCAGGCACATTGTGCTGATGACTGCTTACAGTTGTTGAATTCACGTTTGACTGCATCGCAACTTCACGCCCAGACCTTTTTGCCACCTACACTGTACGTACTCTTACTAGGCGGTCTGTGTTATGATAATTACAGTCAGACAGATGACAAGAAGAACCTTGCAGATAATTAACGTTTCTGTGTCTCCCTCACCTTGGCTTTATCTCTCATTGTATACACTGGGGTTTCCTATTTTCTTCAGTCCTACTCGTCCACGCTATAACCGGTACATAACGATAACTCTCTAATATTATTTTGTGTTCAGTTTGGTGACCTATTAGTTTTTCTTTTACTCATTCCAACCTCCTTTGAAAACAGTATGCACCACTTTTCCTGCACTGAGGGCGAAACTTCACATGACAGGTTTGCGTTCACGATAACGAAACCGCAGAATCTTCTATAATCTACAGTTATACACAATATATCAGGGCATCTGTAAACCTATTGAATAGAGTGGAACTAAAAGGAATATTGAAGTTTTGCTCACTTCAAAGTGATACTGTACATAATAAATTACTAACTAAGAGAGAGCTGCAACTTACAGCCCTTTAGATACTGCGCATGGACATCAACCGTCAGCAACTGGCAGCTTATAAAGCAGAGCCGGTTTAACTACAGAGAAGTTGCAGTTCATCATGTCAGTCGGGAAAAAGCTATAGGGAATACGGTTAACATTAGTTTGAGTACCTTCACGCTCCTGAAAATACCGGGTGACACAGTGGAAGGTGTGTTGGCTTCTTATCTGACGATCAAGTGTTTGACTAATTAGGCAGTTTTGTCATCCAAGTTAGGTAGCAGTCAGCTAATAAGGTACTGACCCGATACAGTATGTCTGGCTTATTGTTGTATGGGACTGTGAAGACTGACTAAACCAACACACTGAAATGTTGCAGCTGGCAAACGGATAAATCCGACACGTTTACTTACCTTTCGGTTAGCGAATTAAAATGTTGGAACGAAGTATTTCGGTATATCCGACGAATCTCCGAAAGTCTTCCACGTCAGAAGAGCAAATATCTTTGAACACGATCTCAAAAGACTGAACATTATTATAGTCGCCCTGTCTGAGGTCAGAATTCTTACAATTGGAAGCCTTAAAGACCAACACTACACCTTCTTCTGAAAGGTAGAGAAACCAAAGAACCCAAAAGAATAAGCAGTCGGTTTTGCAGTAGGCAACTCCTTAATCTTCTGAACAGAACTGTTAATGGGAGAATCAGAACGAAGTTTAATGCTCTGCATGTTAACCTACTCAATTTCAGAAGACCTTCCGAGTATCTAAGCTACCACTCGGTGTTCATCAACAGAAGTCAAGGGTCAGTTTATTCGCTACAGCGGATTCCATCTAGAAACAATGCGTATTACAGCGACTGTTTGAGCTATGATCAGGCTAAAGTTTGTGCACCACAAAAGCAACTGCAAACATCAAAATATGTCAACGTATTTTCAAAACACTCCACACTTCACCACTGGCACCAGTCGAACCTTGTCATCATTAGAAAATCAAGTCTGAGTCGAGTTAAAATCACACGTAGCTATCACACCGTCGGCTGTGACACTGACCACTTGTTGGATGGTAGTAAACTTAGTTAAACATAAATACCTGGACAGACAAAGAAACAGGCATAAAAAAACAGCACCGAAACTCTTTTGATCGCGCTCTAGACAACTGTTTACCGACCGGCTCCAACGAAATCCGGACTTGCAGCCGTAATACATTTCACAGCGGCATCTTACAAGTGTATGGCATAGAATAATTCTGACTGGTTTGAAACCATAGCAGCAGAATTTAAACTTATTGAGAAGACGAAAAAACTCACGATAAACTACAAAATGGCCTCCCAGATACGACAGCCATAGGACTCCGAAAGGTGATGTGTAGTGCGAACGAACAGTCAGCCGATTAACAAACCAGTGTCAGCAAAACTATGCTAAGGCATTCGGCCCGACATTAGCAGAGCCCATGGCGTAGCCATATTTAGCTTAAAGTGGCCACTTTAAACACGTTAACGTATCACATTGTTAGAGAGAAAGTGAGGTAACATAAGGAAATGTAAAGGATAAAGGTATACGATAATAAAACGACTCTCATACATAAACAGGATCATAGAACCAGTGTATTTACTCTTGCTATTCGCCATATCAAACGGCGTATTCAGCCAAAGGTGCCCATTGTTCTTTGGATCTCAGCCAGGGAGCGACCCATTAAAGCAAAACATCAGTGTCAGTGCATGCGTATCTCGAACCCAAGTTATACGCCGGTTATCAGAGTGTCGCTTCCAGCCAAACTCATTGTACGCTATGGCAGGGAGTAGTAGGAGATGAGGAAACACTAGGAAACAACGACAAGTTGCACGTACTCTTACGTACGATTGTTAAGATATATTGTAACATGCAATCTCATCTTGCCATATGCGCTGCCAAAGCCATCTATCATCGAGTTACTTAAACAGAGGCACAAAATCTGGCTTGCAACAAGTAGTCCAGATTGACTGAGTTGGAATGTAACGAAAAATAAGTCCAGGTACACAAAAATCCTTATTGCTACTTGTGAATCGGCTTCATACATGCTACACAAACCGAACTTATGATACATGCTTTGAGTTAAACGGGAGTGACGATCTATTATTGTTATTAAATCACGTTAAGTTGTATTTACAGCAGTCCACGCAAATGACATCATGATATTGACCTGGCAGAACTGCGATTCCAATCGTTTGAAAGCCTTTTTGAAAAGATGCTTCATTTTGAAAGGCTGTCTGAGAAGTCTACGGGACTGTGTGAGCCAATGTCAAGTGTAAGTGATGCTAAGAACCCCTACTACTCACGAAAAGCGCTAAAGATCGCGGTGCGTCTATTTATGACCAACATGTAAACCACAGACACATACGTGTGCTGGACACGAACATGTGGAAAAAAATTGTTCCGTGAATAGTCGGGTTTCATAACAAATTCATTATTGTAAGGTCAGTCATCAGCGTATGGCGCATTTTGAAAGTGATCGTACGCGTGCAGATAATCCCTAATGCACGGAAAAAGCAAAACCACTGTTTACAACACAACGAACTTCCTGAGGTTCATCAGCTCGCTTGAAACAGATGGAGCCAGTGGGATCGAAATTCTCTTTTGACATGGTCAGTTGCTTATTTTCCGTAAGTTTTCCTACTTCTGTAATGTTTTCGAAAAGAATTTGGGATATTTTACAAATTCCATGACATCGAAAGTCCGGATCACTATCATCTTCTGATGCAAACAGCTTTCACCTCAGTCAGACCTCTAACATGTTTGCGTAAACTAATTCTCTAATGACCATTTCAGCGTTGGCATTCTACTGGTTTTGATGACGGAAACAAAGTTATCACACTTACATCATGCTTCAAAACCACTTACGCATTCCATCATTTTCCCTTCAACAAGAACGTGATAGATATTTTGAGGATTTACGCTCTGATTTCAGTTCATGTGTATCTTAACATGTTGACGAGATGGAATGAAACTTGTGTGGAGGTCTCCCACGGAGTGTATACCATGTGGCCTGACGTATATATGTAACAAAGATATCTTCATAGGTCATCTTGAATGTTGATTGCAAACTATAATGAGAGCTATCAATAGTCCGCAAGTAAACAAATAGATAACTGGTACATAAGTTGCACGAAACCAAAGCATAAGACCACTGCGTTTCATGAGTAATATTAGTGAGTCCAGGTTGAGGAGGACCCCATTGGTTTATACAGTTCATATTACTTTGAGTAGAGGTCGATTGTATTTGCAACCACTGCATTTATCCTCTCGAAGTGTTACGACACGAATTCGCTGGGATGACTCATTCAGTTTGGTGTAGGATTCAGCATTAAGTCCATTGTATATTTTAAGTTACTGTAGTTTGCTTTCGCAACCGACAGCTGGACAAAAACACGTAGTCTACATTGGTCGTTCTTGATCCATTAGCATATTTTGATCGATGTATTCGGTTGCGTGACTACAAATCGTGAGAATTTTGTGTATAAACTAGTGGGTCTAATGGGGTGTGCGTCAGAGTAACTTGGTTTAAAGTGGGACTTGTGTTTCCGAGGAGGAAGAGACGTCAACAGATCGGTGGGATCAGGGAGTGTCGTAGGGCGTGGATAACGTTGTTGGAAATGCAAAACTCAGCGTCTTAAGCATCATTGTTGGCTAGGAATAGTCTTACCACATGTATGTCAATATGTGCTCAATGTCTTCAATGTCGTCCCGTGTGTGGTGTCGTAAACTAAGGTCAAGCGAGTTCTTATTTGTATGGGATGTGTGTGACTCCGCCAACTTCGATACGTCAGTTTGTGTCTGACGATAAAGCAGCTTCCAATCAAAGCTCAAGGTGAACTTTGAATATACCAGTGTGTGATCAGAATCCACAGAGGTGCTGCAGAATGATTTACAATTTTGGAAGTAGCCATGTCAGTAATAATTTTGACAATGTGGTCGATCTCTCTTCACGGTTGACTTGGTGGTGGTGGTCATTAGATGGCGTATTAACGTCTAGAACGCCGAAAATTAGTATTTGCTAGAAACAGACCGGTATCAGCACAGGGTTGAAACAAACATTTGCCGATGTCTGTTCAAAACTTAGCCTGCCTGAGTACTTGAGCGTTCAAATCTTCAGTCAACAATCCAATGTCCGTGCCTCACGTGTTGTGCGGAAGGTTGATGAAATGGTGATAAAAATTCCACTCGACAGCATCTGAATCACAGCCTGTGGGAGCGTATGCCACAGCAACAAAGAGACAGTCTTTGTGTTTAATATCTCTCGTTGTTCTAAGTGTATGTTCGAGTCCGACAGCGCAAACATGACTATTGACAGACATCCAGTCAGGCAGCGCTTTATCTATGTATGCGTTAAGGGTAATTTCAACAAAGGTCTGATCAGTGGCTTCGGCCGTAGGGTTTCCAGATAAGCGCAAATTGCATGCACATGATGGAAGAGTCGTTGGAGAGTGACTGTACAGCACTACGCTAGGATTCCGAAGCTGTGTTTCGATGAAAAAACTGATGTCGATGGCGAGGGTCACCAACGTGTTTGAAAGAGTTGTTGGTGTATCTGCATAAACGTTAAAGCGATGCAGTCGACAAGTTAAAGTTGTCTGGGTGTAAGCAGGGATTTGTGTCGATCGGGCAAAGAAACCTTCGAGTTTGATATACTGTCGTTCTGGATGTGAGCTTCGAGGCGTGCAGCAGTGATGTGGTGTGGGTGTGTGTAAAAACGTGTTTAGGAAATCAGCAGGTGCAGTAATATTTTTTAAAAAAGGAAAATAAAACTGACAGTGTTGTGAGTTAGGAAGGCAGATGATGCAAAGTTTTTTATATTTAACAAACCAATACATTAATGATGCACCTCAAAATGACTACGTATAAAAGCACTCGCCTACGTACGACTCTGGTCTCAGAACATCACGGGTGCCACGGACGCCAATGCTCACTTCCTTTATGTACCAAGAACTGTCTCATGCTATGCTGCACCCTAATGTTTCTTCTTGTATTTTTCTCGCTGCCACTTCAATGTCATAATCCATGTTCCTGCCCTACTACTGAACAGAGATGGTGTGAGTAGTATAGTGCGATCGCTTGTCCTCACTACAGTAAAATGGGACGTGGAATCAAACTTCACCGCCGACATCTCGACCAAATAGTTACAGTAAGAGTATTGGACACACTTCACAACTAATATAAGTTCATATGTTCATAATTGTGGAGGTAGATTACTTCTCAATTCTCCGGGCCTAAAAAGGGAGTTGGCTTGAAGGACCCCGCCATAAGTCTTTGGTTCATAAAACTCCTAGGCCATAAGACATTGAGGTGAAGCACGGGATTCGTAGTCCACTGGAAGCCGGTGATCAGTTGTGGTTCGGTTCACAAACTCTTAGGGTGGAATCCATCTATCAACGATGCTCAAGGCACCTTGGGTGAGATTGGGTTGGAAGCAGCGTAGTATTTGGAACATTCAATATGAAAGGCGGATGTGGTGTGATAGATCTTCCCAGCCAAGTACTCCAAGCTGAAAGGGTTGTGACACTTATCTCCTGTTGCTGAAGGCTGGAGACTAAACTGGGTCATACGCTCTTCAAGTGATATCCAACCACTCAAGGCGTAACTTTTGTGTCTGTTGCAGCGGGAGGTAACCAAGACAGTTAACATGCCTTCCTCAAGATGTATCCGTGGTTGACGGAGACCGAAAATAGCTGTAAGTCACATGGAGAGCACGCTCTCCTTGAACTCATATAATCTCGATGGAGGTATTTAAACCCTTTTAGTTGCAAGGTGGCATCACCATCTCGGTGACATTGTATAAGACAGCGAATGCCAATTACGAATCCATTAGGCTCTAATGTTACTACCACCAACTGTTCGCGATTGCTTACTCGTTGAGAGGACCTCGCTTGTTTCATATCTAGCCCTTACGTGTGAAGGCCGTTGTCCACTCGACAACCTGGGGAAGCGCGTGGTGGCGTCACGCTAGCTCAACTATGCACCCGCATACCGAGAGGCTTGTACGACTGTATCAAGTGAGCACACTGATCGTAACGGTCCCACTCAACACAAGGGTTGACATAGACACCACTAATCAAAAGGATCAGATTCAAAGATGAATCGGGCTTTATCAGCAGTCATGCTTATAAAAAGTAGTGTGCCTCAACCTGCATTAGAAAATGTCGAAACGTTTCCGTCATCAAATAAATGGATCGCCTACTCACCACATGGTGGGTAGGTCTTATATAGGTGTTCGCATGACTTCTGATCATCTCACAAATCGTAATGCCTCAAGAGACGACTTTATACTACCTCAACTGATCAGAATAAACAAAAAATCCAACTCCAGTTAACTACCGCCGTAGCTTCACTGCCAGTGCTGCATGGAAAGAAGAGTTCACTAGAGCGTGTGTGACACTAACATATACATTTTACAAAGGCAAATGAGATAGTGACGACTGTCAAAGCTACCGAAAAATTGCTTTATCTGGTGTGGTTTGGAGAGCCCTTGTCTAGGTGGTTCCCAGCAGGTTACATTTAGTTCACATGCGGCTTCAGAGTTATAAATTTGGCAATGGACACGCTATTCTTCTCTCGTCAGCTTCAGGGAAAGACGTGAGTAAATGTGTCCGTTACATAGGATTTTAGTTGATTTGACAAAAGCTTTCGGCTCTATCAGCAGAAGTGGTCTTTTCACGTTGTTCGCCAAAGTCACATGTTCACCTGAACTCCTCAGCACGATCGTTTCCTTCCACGAAAACATGAGAGGTACTGTTCAACATAATGGCGCATTCTTATAATCTCACCAACTCAGCAAGGGTGTGAAACATGACAGCGTAAGTTCCCCGGCTCTTCTGGCATTTTTTCTGCAGTCCTAACGAACGCTTTTATCTTTAACAAAGAGGCAATATCAGGCTGATCAACGTGGACCAATTGCAGGCGGAAGCCAAAGTCCAGCTCCTCATGATCAGATAACCACTGTTCGTTAGTAGGTTGCCCCAATAACACATTGTGAGAAGCCTTTACAAAGATTCGTTAACAGTCTTGCACTGGCAAACTTCGGATTCACATTTACTCTAAAAGAGACAAACTACACGTCGATAGTACTCTCAAGTTCTTATGGTTGAATGCATTATTCAAGTAGAGGATATCTTCACCTACATTCTGGTCAACCATGCCCTAGATGGAGGGCTTTATTAGCACGTCATCTATACAACAGCCATAATGACTTAGGAGTAGAGCAATAATCCGTGCTGACAATCAAGACCAACGTGACGGTGTATCAAACTTGTGTGCTGAATAGGCAAAGCAACCAGTTTTACGCACGAAGAAGGCCATCTAATCACATTCCAAAGAATAGTTGTATCAAGCGGCAAGACCCGGTTTCAAACAGGGATGTGCTAGGAAAAGCAGGTGTCCCATGTATATTCGTTTTGTTTGGACAAAGATGCTTATAGTTGCTGAACTATATAAGTCAGATGAAAGAAGGTCGAATCACTAAATATACAGCACAGCGAATTAGCCATAGAACCAATGTAAAACCAGTCGTCGACCAAAGGATGTAGGCAAACGTGATACAAAGATTGGCATAGTCAACAGTCATTAAACATCTTATTACTCATTCTGTGGGGTTATTAGTCCCTGCCTAAATAGCCGTGGGTATTCTTTGGACGAAGAACACGGGAAAGATGAGAATGCTCCCCTGAACCCACCTGTTACTACATTAGCAGCAGTACAGCACGCAGAAAATAACACCGGCATGAACATCTTAATAACCGCGTATAAACATGTAGTGTCAGCCATATAACGCTCAAAGTCAATCGTGCATTGTACGAACTGTCACTTCAAACTTCCGAAATAAAATATTATTACTTGATGCTAAGTAGATGCATATTCCACGAAGAGACCACCTCCAGAAGAGTCCACTTTTGTCAGCCATTCCGTTTACTCAAAATGCTCTAAAGGACAAAAGGTATTAAAGGAAATTACGAAACTCAAGCAAAATCCTCATTTTATACGTGCTGCAAAAAACTACAGGAGACTTTTCGGTATCTAAACGCAATGAGTGCAGAAGTGTAGACGAATGACGCAACTCTTAAACGACTTGGCAAATCATGCAATCATTTTCTGAAAAAAGTTTCAGTTCACAATATGGTTCCTTCAGGTGAATGAGGCATTTGCAAGAATTTCCTATTGACGTTTCTCAAAACATTAGCAACTTTTCGAGGGCCACAGCTACAAAGTGTTTCTAAAATCTGTAAAACATAAAAATGAATCCAGATTTCTGAAAAATAACCACAAACTGTCACAATCAGTCTGTTACGTTCTAACATGAATCGACCGTATATGTTTATGGAGCACGGTTTGTAACATAATTTCTGGCAGACAGATAACCAGGGTAACTGGTGAGCGAGAAGTTCACAATCGTTTATGATACAGAACGATAATATTCATGTAACGTGTTGAACATCTGGATAGCAGACAGAAGACAATTTGACTACACAAACACTAATGGAAATGATAAGCTGGATGTTAACATGAAGTTAGATCAAACAGCAAGGTAGCGACTGCCAATTTGTCAAACATTATTTTCACTTCGGCAGTTTATTGGATGGTCACGACTGTCATATTGTCATTGTGCCGTGAAACTGTGATCACGTTGACCTGACACAAAAACCTGACGCACGTGCAAACTTAATAGGTGTTAGCACACCTTTCGGCCTAATTTAATTGTAAGTGTTTCTACTGCCTAGGTGAGGGTATCAAGTTCTCCGTATGTGGTCCTTCTGCTTCTATTGAACAACTATAATCTTTATGATTATAATTAAAACCAGTGTGTCCATGCCTACCGGAAGTTAGGCTACAGAGACCCCTGTGATTACCAAGAGTGCGTATCAATTGTGTGGTTGATGTTTCTGATTAATAGACAAGAAACTGGGTTGTTACAAGACCAAACTTAATCACAATCTGGTAAAGCTTTCACAGGTACATGAACTTCATATTGGCCCGCTTTGAATTAGGTGCATATAACCTACCACTAACTATATGATAATCAGCAACCAAAATCCCATCATTGTGACTTCAACCGTGTCATGCGGGATATAGCTCTAAGAACTACAGAACTGTTTCACTTGCGTTAGTACTTTAGCCAACGCTCGAACACAATGAACAAAAGCGCCGTACGAACGCAAACCGACCGAAGATCTGTACTGGGTTTGTCTAAAGCATCTGATATAGTTTGTGGGTTAAACGTGTAAGGAAAGCCTCACGTATAGGGCTACATGAACACATTCTTTCTTTATTTGAAATATTACTTTTTTTAGTTTAGAAATAAATGGTTTTATTCTCTCGCTAGTAATGCACCGTAGCAGCATTCACAAGAATAAAAACTGTTCATCTTAATATGCTAAAACCTTACACATTATCAACTCACTGCCCATACTCGATGATGAGGACGTAAAGGTACGGCTCATAGAAGACGTTCACACAAAAGGTGAGAAGATACACTCTTGGGTTACTGTGAATGCAATCAGTTTGCCAGTTCTAAGGACAAGCGAAATTTTCCTTTTCTACTCTTTCCACATTTTATGTCATTCTGGGAGATAACAAATGAAATACTGTTATGCCTGAAAGAGACCTTCTGAAAACTGTTTCGAAAACCAACTCCATACTTTGCCCATCTGCTGCGATGATCGAAAAGTCTCACCCTGGAAGCTTTCACAGGACTCCTCGCCCACTTTTGTTCACACACCTTGAGTAGCTGTGCTTTTATTCTGTATATGATAGATAACGTCCATTCAGTTGATAAAATCCAAGTTCATAGCAACATTTAGTTCTTTAGCGTATCCCGTTAGGCTACTTAAACTGGGTCGACATGCTCCGTTTTATCGACGTATCGGAGGTAACCGAATCTCTGTATATGGAACTACCCAAAAACCCCAATAACCCAATACAAAATGAACTTCGCACAATTCGTCAGACCATGGTTAGCTGACGAAAGGTATAGCAGCAGATTATCCATTTGATCAATGAGCAACATTAGGCGAGTATTTTATTACGTTCAGTGTGAAACAACTTACTTGAATGTGTGACAACAACGTAGTCATTTTGCGACTCAAGCATAGACTTGATGTACACATTCGTAGCATTAAACTAACACTTAAGACTGAATGGCTATCGAAAGCTTTTTGAATGATTAAAGATGCTTTCAATCTTTTGCTATTTCTGCTCTATATTTGTCTAATTCGTGGACTATTGTCAGGAACAACGGCAGCTCGAACGATAGTACAAACAGGTACGCCTCAAAGCTAAAAATGATAACAATGATTCCAGCTAGCCAGCTGTCTGCCTGTTGCATATTAAAGGGTACTGGAAGTATGCTTGGCAAGAAACAACTAGATTTATGTTAGCATTCTAAATAATACTTATTCATATTTTGCTGTTGTGCGGTTGTCAAACATTACTAAGCGGTTTGTCTTAAATATGTTCCGTTTTTGTGACTTTCTGTTTGTATGTACAGCACGTTATTCAGTGCGTATGCATTTTTTAATTCTTTGTCATGTACACCTGTGGTGCACTCAGGTAATCGAATACTTAGGAGATCCAATCATGAGAAATCTGGACGTCGGGCGAATTCGGAACAAAGATAGAAACTGTACGTCCAGACACAACGAGTGCTTTAACAGCTGATCTCCGTGTAAAATTTCCGAGCTCCCGGCGTGCCTTTGTAGCTCAACTAGTGAAGTATATATCGCGGCTCTGTCGTTAATTCGAATTCAGCCAAATCCCAGACCTTTGAAGTTGAACCTTTTATAAAGCAATGAATCCGCCAAAGTACTTACTATAAGTCAAATACTTTCATTTGTAGATTTGAGAATGAATGAAACAGAGATTTTTAGTGAACCTTAAAACTGTAAGGTGCTTGTTAACTTGAAAGAGAAGGAACAGAAGAGTGGAAGACTTCATCCAACCAAAATGAAAGAAGACTCATTGTTCCGTAGTTTACACAGTAGTAAGTATTCCCCCCAAGCAGTAGCTTTAGTCGCACTCAAGGAGAATGCAACAGCTACTCAATTATGTACCACTTCTAACTTGCTGGGAGTTTATGCCAATAGCCTTGTTCACTAAAGCACGTGTATCACTGTTTAAAAATAACAACTCACGCTATCTGTAGTGATAGTTGAAACAACGAAATCTTCTGCTTAAGGAAACGCATTTAATTGGGAATGTCAACACCACTTGACATTTTAGTAACATGACCTACTAAGGACTCGGAAATATTTTTCTACGTAAAGTCCAAGTGAACCACTAATCTAGTTATACGGTGCTTCGTACCACGAAGTAAAATCCAATAAGTGACACTTTGACGCGACACAATGACAGCTGTCTCATATGCCTTTTTTGAAGAAATAACTGCCGGAAATAAACACCAAACACACTTTGAAGGCAAAGTGGATGAAATTTCTCCTCAAGAGAAATAACATTGCGATCTTGTAGAAACGAATCCAACTTTTTACACATAAACCTCGGATAGGATCGCTGCTCTTAAAACTGTTTGTGAATAATCTCCACATAAAGATCTGACAAGCAAAGACTTGATTAACACTTGACAAAAAGACCGAGTAAAAAGCTTGCGAGCTGAGATATTCCAGTTTCGAATCTCATTTATCTGACACTTGTCTGGGCCTGAGCGGTGTGATAATATCCCGCCCCTCCTGTAATAAGGTATTCGCAAATCAGCAACTGCTAGTTGATGTAACGCGGATTAATATGTTGTCTGTTTTCTACTTATCGATTCGAATCGCCAGTAGTTATTGATAGCATTCAGCTCAACTTGTGATCATTAATCATTGTACTATAGTCGTGTATTTGTGCTGACAAGATGCCAATGAAGGTAACTTGGTAGTACTTCATTTGGAGAGAGTTTGTGGTGTATCAGGATATAAAGAGTGTTGATGAGAACTCAGTATTGAACTAGATTGCGTACTTATCTTGATAGTGCTAACGGAGTAACGTTATCTAACCCACTACGGCATACCAATATCGGTCGGATTCAGTTAAACTCAAATGTCCGTTCCAACCCAAGAAGTACGCATTTAGTGAAGTAACACTCATGTTTACCGGAAAACTCTGCTTGTCAGAGTGGAGTACTGTACCGGATGAAGAGAAAGAACCAACCTCTTATATAAACACATTTGAAGCACCTTTTGTGTTTTGTTGATGGGATGCACGGTGTAAACAACTTTCAATATGATGGTGCCACGATGAGTGTCTTACCTCTCCAAATCGAGTTTGTTATAGCATACCACCAAATCTTCAGTATATCAACCTAAACATAAATCGTATAAAGAATCTATGGGGAGTAATCATGAGAGAGTTCCGTAGAAGCAGATAAAGTTCTGCGTACGGGGAATTTGAACAGTATTCTCTTGTTACAGAGACCGGAAGTGAATGGCAGAGTTCTAACAATCTTGCTGATTAGCGTACAAGTAAGATGCACTTTATTTTCAGAAGGGAATGGACAACACGTTTTGATATCTGTTGTGGAATTCTAACCTACATAATTGTTCATGTCGGCCCTGTAGTTATTTTGTGTCGAATTTGGCATTTGCCAATTGTTGTTAGCCCAATTAGGCTTAGCAGCCGGAAGAATTACAGGAAAATACTGAGGAATTTTATTATACCTATTACATTTTTAGTAAATCCATTTTGAAAATACGCACCTTCAGAGTTTCGCTATTGTTAGAGCTGGCCAGTAACGTATAACCTCGCTGCAGCTGAGAATCAGGGGATAAATCCCTGTGTTCATGATTCTGTATACTTCTGAACACGACAGAACATTCTGAGACGCGGTATTAATCGGACTGGCTTTATACCTACTTCCGACATTGTACGTCACGGAAACGAATGACACACGTTAAACCTGTCAATATTTAATTAAAATTCCCATGACTTATACGTCGAAAAGTTCGTTTCATTTGCGCAAGTGCATTGATTAATGGTACGGTTTTTAAGCGACCTACGAGTTCGTGTAATCCAAGGAGTTGGAAGTTCTTGTGTAGTGTAACTTTTTGGCGCACTTCTTTGCATTTCATTAACTAAATAGTGTAAAACACATATATAACAAAACTCAATAGGCATTACAATTTGAAATTAAATAATTTAAAGCATAAAACTTCGATCAACAGCTCCAACCAAGCTCAGTTGCTTCTGTGAAGACGGAAGTTTCAAACTATCTAATAAGTCCTGATCACCGGGTGATTGATTGGAATGAACAGGGCGATCGTTTATTCTCCTTTCGGAGTGAACGGAGAGGTTAAACACCATTTACACAGGGTTGTGGTTGGGCGTTTGAATATATGGTCAACTGGTCACGCCTATCGCGATGTTCTGGAGTTGTGGTACGCACGGTAATCTCACACAGACAACGGCGGAGGTGTAAATTCCAGCTCGGGCGAGAAAATACACCGCTGATGAGTTCCAATAGGAATAAAAACTCAAGTCTGGTGCTTCCATTCCGAAATAGACCAGTTGGAAGACTCACCTAAATGCGAAGGTTGAGATCAAGTGTGCGTGGTATTCAGTTTCAAACGGTATAATTTCCCAAACCTCAGTCACAGTACAGTGACAAAGTCAGTGACCACGCACATATCTATAAACTCCAATTATAAAGGCCGCCTGATGCTGACTATCAAGTCAACCTGTACGCACAGGAATAATTTATGGTGTTACCATGACCCGGAGAATTCTTCGACCTTAAATGGCGTAATGTATTTGAACTGTTTTCCACAGGTTTCGTAGGGGTCAACGTGTCAACAAGTGCGGTTTGACCAATGACGCTGGTTCATTGCGACCTGTTCCTTCTCCTGGTTGACTTGACACACCGTATCGACGAACATATTGGGACAGAAACTTGGACTAATTTCGTACTTGCCATTCTGTTCTGCTTAAGCAAATAGGTGGGCGCCCATGGAAAAGCTCACAGAAGCTACAAGACTTTAAATCAACCGGTAGCAATGTTTTAAACGGTGATTTTGGAATTCCAACGTAGAATTTGTGTTCATTGACTGTTGAATGGCCATCTTTCAACAAAGTGATGAAACCATCATTCTTATAAGGCAACTAAAGATGAACTTTTATTATCAGAGTTCCATATTTTACCACGTTGACTAGCGACTGCTTGCTGAAGCGCTACCATCTTCTTTGGGTCTTTGGTTAAAGTTTCCCTAGAACCGATTGTGCGACAAAGTTCACACCTTACCACACATACACTTAATAGGTAAACCACTATGAACGTCCAGATAGTGTCCCCTCCATACGCTTTTCGATAGACAGATCGTAGTACTGAAGCACAGTTGTTGGGGTGCAAAAGAACTTCTAGGATCTTCAGAAAACCAGCACGTTTATATCTAATGATGGAGATGATGACGACATTTAGCAGGTTTATTTAATCAAACATATCTTGCATTTGTGAGTAGTAGGATATGATCGACGTAAGGCTATACTAGATGGACTTGACAGTTTTGAGGCAACGGCAGTACCTGCTAGCATTGAACGGAATGGATTTTCGTAACATCATTTGGTTGTTGTGTGGGTTAGCCGAGATTTCTCGAAATCGGGCCTGAGCAACTTGACGGTAATCTATTTATTTGAAGATTATATCACTCATCTGTGATCGGGCGTTTGTTTCTATAATCCAATGCATTAAGCAATTCCGTCAGCTGAGAAACAACTCGTAGCTTTCTAATCATCAATGGATTTACTTATCCAAAAAGGTTGTGTTAACTACAGTACTAACTGAGTATGTGATTTACAACACACGTTCCAGAGTTAGTTTGTGAACAATTCATTCAGCCTTCTTGGTTAAACGTTTGTCACGCAAGTAAATCAACTAACACCCATGTATTCTTTTCCTGACAAACCAGAGACCGCAACGCTTTTATTTTTAGTGAGCTGGGCAACACCGACTGTTTAATCAGCACGATTGCAAGGGTCAGCACAGAAAGACGTACTTTAAGTTGAAGTTGCCAAACACAAAAGATAAACATTATTCCGGACAATAATCACAGTCAGTCCGTTACATGCTGAAGTAATTGTTTGTAAAATTAATTCCTGACAGACAAATAATTAGAGCGGCACGCAAGTGTGAACTACACAGTGGCTTAAGATACAGGAAGACGGCATTCGGGTAACGTGTTGAGTATCTAGAGAGCAGACAGCAGAGGTCATTAACATACACATACACACACTCGAATGTAGTCAATAAGCTTAATGTTAACATACGGTTAAATCAGACAGTAAGATAGGGACTGTCAAATTGTCAAACGTCATTCTCACTTCGGCAGTTTGGAGGACGGTCACGACTGTCACGCATTCATTGTTCTGTGAAACTCCGAACACACTGAAAACAAGCGTGAAGCAAATGCACACGCTTTGACTTGATTTACGGTCCAACTTTAAGAGATTCTGTTCGCTGCTCTGTGCAAAGCTACAATGACACCTTCATGCGTTCTTTCTGTTTTGCAGCAGTAACAGTGACATATACGCTTAAAGATAGATAGAACAACACAGTGTAAATTGAAAGTTAAGTTAAGCACAGAACTCAGTACCGATCAAGGGAACACAGACAAGCAGAATACAGATATGAATTGTAAGCACAAATTAGTCAATTAGGGTCTGACAATGGAAAGCAATGCTCATAAACGTAAGTTGTCACAAATTTACATGGGAATTAGATGAGCAGAAATATGCTCAAAATGAATGAAACGATTTGCAATGATGATGGTTCCTGTAGCTGTAGCTTAATTCCTGGTTATGATTTGTTATTTCAACTTTACCACACATCACTCAATCAAACAGTCAATAGTTCAATCGATTGAATACAATTCGTTGGAGCTCAGGGTACTGACAGTCAGATACCAGAATTTGACGATCTATTGGATGGCCGAAGTCAGACTGATGACTGGAGATTTCGCCGGAAAAATCTGAACAATAATGTGTGTGTATACAAACTAAAGGGTGAACGGTCAGATAATAGCATGAGCATCTGATAATAAAATCTGAAGATGTTTCAATCCATTCATGAACTGTTATCTGGTCACCTAGAAACAGTGATTCGATCTTTTCTGCCAGCATCGTTCGTAGTTCAAGCAACAGGAGTTAAACTGGAGAATACCTCCTATCAATACTTTCCGTCCAGATGAGCCAGATGTTAATGTCACGACAGACTGATAAAACACTGTTCTGGAGTATGTTGTTTTACAGCAAAACGCTGTCGTTCTGTTAGCAAATCTACACTAAGTACGCTAATCATTTTCTGTTTAAATGTTTGCGGTGTTCAATCTAGTGCAATGATGACAGATACGGTGTATTCGTGTGAGAACCGATTACTAGAAGTTTGAACGTTACTAAGCGAAGGTCATGCGGGCGATCAGAACTTAAGAGTTAGTACACGTGCGTGGAAATACAGCCAGTTGGGAAAGTGTGCCGTGTCCTGTTTATGTCAGTTGTGAGCGGTCTAGCAATGAACGAGTGATTCTGTCCAGTTGTGTTGTCAAACAATGTCAAATGTGCACTGCGCAAGCCCAGCGGTTGAAGCCATTGCATCCAATCCCTTGTCCAAGTGTGTATATGAATTTGCCTTTCATTGCTGTGGAGCAGTAAGAACTATATTAAGCCGAACAGCAGCTTCGATCCGACACAAACGGATACCACCTAACACAGTACCATTAGTCTCGCAAACCGAAACGAGTGCATGCTTCCAGTGCTCAAAATAATCCAGTCTGTACTGTTCTAGTAAGTAAGTCACGTAGAGTTGACGTCAACTAAACTCTTAATTTTCACCTTATCGCTCACGGGTGCATATCACACACTCAGTTTTCTCATTGTGTGAACTTACCTGGTTGAGTTGGGTTCGATAAGCTGAAATCTCACAAAGCATGGAAACCCTACTTTCTCCTTGTTGATAGGCAGTTCTTAAAATCATTACCACATAACTAACTTTGTTCTAACTTCTGCCCAACAGGTGCTGTTTTTGACCGGAGGTTAACTACCCATGACTTTTGTATAGCTAATCGCGGCAAACCCATGTTGTTCGGCTTATTACTCACACAGAAAGCATATCAGAACATTGGTTCCGTGTTTGTTTGGACATACAGGGGTGAATTTCTAGAAATTCGTATTATGAGTAGCTTAACTCTATCCATTATTACTTGATGGCCATGTATGGGTTTGCATGACCTCAGTCGACGACAGTCAAATCTATGGATCTCCTCTCAGATCCATTCCTCAAGTACTTGTTCACTGTGTACTGTATAGCACGGACAGATACTCGGATGCTCTTTTGAGTGACATGGACACATTTGCTGTCGTTAAAAGAGGCCCTAATCATTCGAATGAACTCAGTCAGAATGAACAGATCACTAGTCGGTCAACTGGGACATGGTAAATCTATTACGAATCCCCTAACGCGTTTGTCCGTACACATTTCCTAATTACCCTGTTGAACCTGCAGTGAGTGTAATCAGGTCAATTACCTCTCTAACGTCGTATTCAATAAGGGAGGTGTTCCGAAAATGATACCACATTTCAAAGGTTAAGGCGAACTATAAAAACAGCCACGTTTATGCAGTCAACATCCGAAAAGGACAGCCAGGCACAACGCCTGACAGGCATCATTCGAGGAGTCGCTTGGCAAGGAATGTCCGACACGATCAACGGTTCCAACTCTGTCGGAAACGTTAGTGTCGGTGCCGCCACCACGTTACTTAGTTCGTGGATCTGCATGGCTCTTGGCCACGAACACTGCCACAACTACTCAAGTTTTGTCACACCCCTCTACGTGATGTATCAAGAGAAATGACTGTTTACTGCTGCATAACATATTGAACAATAAATCCTGTCTTGAGACCGCCATACGAACTAAATTATACGCAGTCCTACAGTGAACACTTTCGACTCCAAGATTTGTACAGCTTTATCCAACAAACAAATTGCAAGTCAAGGAGTGATCGTACATCAACCCATTCGTCCGTCACATCCTGCAAACTTCCACTGTCACAGTAAGTGTCTCGTAACTGTCAAAGTTAATTCTGCCAAGCTATCTGGATTGTGATAAGTCCTTACATTTTATTATATAGTTTTTGATCACCATAGATATTTGGTACACTACCACTTACTAATCGTATATATGCATTTTTATTGGCGTAATTAACCTTCTGATTACAACCAAATTTCCTACCAATAATCGGTGAGACCCCCTCTTCATAAAACACTCATACCCAATTGCCGGTCAGTTTTCTCGCTTGAATCATTTACATTTTGCTATTCAGTTTCAAGTGCTGTCCATTCTGGTTTCATACTGCCTCTAATATTCGTTGTGTAGAACTTACATAGCCCTCGCCATCTACGTTCATATTTACAACGTACTTGTTCACATCTTCATAAATAAATTACGATTGTCCATTAGTGTCATTATCCAACGTCATTATTGTGTGCTGCGATGATTCAACATCATTTTGCACATTTTGGTACCGACCCAAACTCTGACAAGGGAGAATTGTAGAGGTTCGAATGACTACATTTAAACCCCTACAGCCGCTTTGATGAGATTTGGCACTTTTAGAACAATAAAATGAGTCTTGTCTGCACAGACAAGCATCCTATTTAGGCGATTTCCTAGATCGGTATGTGTTCCAATCAGACAGGCTAATCAGTTCTCGGAACCACATACTCAGTACTGAACGTGCCCAGTAAATGACCACTCATTTGGTAACTGACTTACGGCATTTCTATTGTCAGCCTCGTCTTAAAGGTTTTCATCTATTTCTATTTAAGATTTGGAGCTCATAAAATAGATATTTATCTCAGTTGCATATAGCCAGGACGAAAAGCTTTACTGGGTCATACTTCAGGTAATCAACCAGTGGACCGATCTTTCTTCTGGGGTAGTTACTTGCTCCTCCAGAAGTGTTTTCAATTTTATTAGACGCTCACTCACTTAAAACACTGTCAGATTCATAAACCTCCTCTGTTCATTTTTTTGCTGTTGTCCTCAAGAGCAGTGTAACACAGTTATTTTGATGAAGTGGAAGGACGTTCAGCGAGATCGAGCTGAAGTAATCTTCTGTTAGTACTGTCTATATGAATATCATCGCAACTGCATCTGGAGGATAAAAAGATGGACAATAGTTGATCAGTCTATATACTGCATCTGTAAGGTCAACTTGCTGGATTGAAGACAGTAAAGGCAATTCAGAGGCTGAATACATGCTTCCTGGTGTCGGTTGCATTCTGTATTATGATTCACCTAACTGAAAGGAAGGTACAACAATTGACGTAGAGAAACATCAAAGTCAACAAAACAGATTAAAAGGGTTTTGCATAAACCAGTCCTAGAAAATGGCAATCTCAGCACCGTTCACTCAATTCGACTTTCTAAAATTGTTCGGACTTTCACTAATTCATAGACGAGAACATGAAGCATGAGAAGAACACGCATGTTTTTGACAGAAATTTAAAACGATATCCACGAAAAACATTTCTAGTCAAAAAGCCTGCAGGGAATGACCGAGAGAACTCCCAAAATGTTTTCAGTACGTCAGTGTGAACTGGTAATTTTGTGTGAGGGAGGTCGATAAGTTAATATTTATTGCCAGTTTTAGGCTGAGGTTTGTGTTCAAACGTGTCTACACAAATTCTTACAAACACATCAACACATCTACGTACACATATCAACAAACCTGCTTTCTGCATGAGCTATTATCTAACGGTGGCACACAAATTCGAAATCAATCTCTATCAGTGAAGACTATGTCGGGAAAAGCCAAAGTTCGAAAACTGAGCAAAAATTATGCTCTCAAAATGGTTTTATGAGAAAGATGATGATTAACACAGTTTCAAGTCAAGTTATATTGAGTCAATTTATAGCTTTTTCCACCCCCTTGGACAGTCAGTTTCACCAGCAACCCGATTAACAGCTTTTTTAAAAGTAAAAACAAAACGCTCATTAAAAATTTGCTTTAATTAAAATCTAACAAAATGTCAATTATTCAGTGAATCTTGGGTTGCCTCATGACGAAATTAAACCAAAATAATTTGAAGAGTTACAATGTTACGACCCTTATGTAGGGTAGATTTCAGGCGATTTTACCAATAACAGTTGCAATGTACAATCCTCGTTCTACTTATGGTTCGAATGTGTGAAAAATGCATCCATCTACACTGTAAAGCACTTGAGTAAAAACGAAATGTCCCCACAGTTATGATCCTAAAGGAAAACGAAAGTCAGACGTTCTGGAGGGAGGAAGATATAAATGGGATATCACATTGCTCAACTTTTCTAGTTATATTTGTCGTGAGGATCAGGGAAGTGATCTTGAAATCTGCACTGAATTTTGCTGAAGTGAACGTTGCACAAAGCGATATTCGAGAAGAGAATCACTCTTGAACGGTGTGCTGTAGGCAGGCTTACCATGTAAAAATAATGCAAACGTGAAAAAAATAAAGTTCTGTGAGTACATATAGCCAAATAGCACGGGATAATTAAGCCTGTTTTGGTTAAACGCACCTCAGAGCGGGTTAGGTCTAGAGGAAAAATTGATGAGAAATGTAAGGAGGAGTTTATTTGGAAATCTCTTATTATCAGTAATCTCTTGCTGGTACGAAAACGTATGATTAAGAAGAATGACCGCATAAATGTGCACGAAATAACACTAACGTTAGAACAGAACAAAGTGATTCTCAACAAACTTTTCTAATCCCTCGCCCGAAAACCTGAAGATGTAGTTGGTGAGTACTGCGAGCAAAGATGAAGAATGGAAGTAAACAATGAAGTTCAGACCGAATTTTGAAAAGTTTTAAACTGCTTCACACAAAATTTTTAACATCAGACTTCGTTTACTGCAAAAGACAAACTTTGATGTACTGAAGTGTAGTCGAAGATTTAATTAACCCCAAGTTGAACGTCATTAATATTTGATGACACAATTTACATTCAGTCGGATTTTCTAGCCAACCCTTTTTTTTCAAAAAAGTACCAGAGTTAAGTTTTGCTATTGTCACAGCTCACCGGTAGTACGTATCTTTAACAAAATTGGAAGTTGTAATTCGGCGACGTTTTTGCAAGGCAGCCATGTTGATTATTAAGACTTTGTTCACAAACTAGATAAAACCGATTTGCTATACCTGAACACTCAATCACTAAAAAGAATCAAGCTTGAGATTAGTGCTTTTCTGTGAAAAAGGGATTGGCTGGAAATTTCATCTGAATGTAAAATCTGTGACCAAATGTGAGTGATGTTCGACTTAAAACGTTGTTATTGTCTAAATTCGCAAATGCGTAAAATATTTAAAATGAAGGTGTAGACATTACAGGTAAGTTAAACGGTGTTTAGGTAGATTTATTTTTTCTGAACAGCATAACAGCGACCGATCGGGGGTTTCGTCGTAAAGTTGAACAGATATGGAGACTACAATTGATAAGAAACTGAGTAGAAAGCATAAAAGTAAAAGACTACTAGTTAGTAAACAATCTAACCATTAATTATACTCTCGCACCAATTTGAGTATGAGGACCACACGAAATTTAACTGTGATCCCTGTTTTTGCAATTAACCTCATTGAAATTCTTATCAACAAACCGATCACCACTCAGAAGAGAAAGTGGCTGAGTACTCAGATATGATAATTCGGTAGTGTTTAGTGTGAAATCAGTGGCGTAGTGGACAACACGGTTGTCTCAAGAAAGGGTGGCAGAAGTTCTAATGTTGGCCGTAACAAGGATATGTACTACAGACGAACTCTAATAAGAGCGAAACTCGAGTCTAGTGCATCTTCTCAGAAGAGACTGTCTGGGTGAATGCGAGAGCTACGAGCAAATATGCGTGACTTACAACTTGAAATGTATGTATGTTTTGTATCTCATAGTCCATAACAGTTGAGGGGCATTTACATAGAAGCCAGCTTTTCACATGTCGATTTATATAACAGGATTGATTATTTCCAGCATGATTTACACCAAATTTTTCACACTGAACTTATAAGTTAACTAGATAGCGTCGTTAAATGTGGTAATATATTTCCAGTGAAACTGAGATATATAAAGTCCTAATTTATTTCCCAATATAATTTTTCAGCATATACTTTTAAACATAGAAACAACGAGTGCACTTATTTGTTATGGTTACCCTCCGATACATTATAAAACCGTGGGAGCATTCACATTTCATATCGCCCTCGAGTAGCACTAAATAAGACACATTACTAAGACAGTAATGAGACTTCTAACAACATACGAATCACTTGAACAAAACTCTGTGTGAAATTCACCGGGCTGGTGGGAGAGTATTCGGATTTTGCAAGAATTTCGAACGCGACCTATGAGCACACTAATCGCACAGTAATACAAATAAAATTTAACTTCCACAGTGTACAATTTAAGCCGACCACTAGCAATAATTAACTTTCACAGTGAACAATTTTAGCCGACCACGATTGTGGAACAACACATTCAGACTCGAAGTTCGTTCTTTCCGATCAGCAGACGTGCACAGCTGTTCGAAATGGTGAATGTTTTTTTGTCGATAGTGGCAAAGGTCCTCCATGCAACTGGACCAAACGAGCCTCTATTTGCATAAATTATCTACCACCAGAGTGTATTGGAAGGTTGGTCGAGTACACGTGTCGGCCATGTGATATAATTGGATTCAGTTGTTCGTTTCCAGTTGTCACCGCACAATCTGATAACAGCAACCTGGGTTTGAAAGAATTGTTGTTTAAGTACTGCGAGTACGACATTGTAATCATACTTTCTAATAGAATACAACTAACTGCTCACATTATCAAAAATATACCACCTTTAAATAATAATCCCCGATGCTTACCGTAAAACCGATTTCCCGTGATCGGCTTCGCTTTCGTCTGGGTGGAGATAATCTAAGCAACTTTCAAACACGTTGTCGCATACCACTCATTGCAATTACGTGGGACGAGCAATATCTTCAGTTTTCAGGTTTTCAATCCACCGATTGCAGATGCGGTAAACTTGAAAGGTTATTATAAAATGTTCAACAGACCATGCACAGATGACAAACGCTCAACATGAAACCAGTGATCCTGAGAAAGGGCTGATATCAGTATAAATTTCTATCTGGTCATAGCATAAACATGTGTGGAGCACTTTCAAGCACACAAACATGATTTTCTGCCGTTCGTTTGCAACCTGCCGAAGTTAAGATTTCCCGCGAATGGATCTCAGTGGAGATTTGAAGGCTCACGTAGGCAGACTAAGAATTGACGAGCGTCACGGCACGCGTCGAACAAACAACGGTGAACGTTTGTTGAAACTCTGCGTCCATTTCTGACAAGTACTAATTTTCGACGTTCTAAGCGGTACCTGGCGACCTCCATTGCCGAACTAATCGTGGGCACAGATTGTCCAAGTGATCGTTAGTTATCAGTGGCGTGGCTGTTTTCAAGATTACAAGTCAATCTGAGATACCTGCATGGATTCTGATCACTCACT
>LUCH01001110.1:68030-79807 GCA_013368495.1 Paragonimus heterotremus
CGTCGACCTGCCTTCGCGCGGACAAACTATGTTGGCTCTTAAGCATACTGATCGCATCTCACAAGCTTCGTTAGCTTGGTCACATCTTACGAATGCCGACTCACCGCCTACCACATCACACCTTATTTGTGAGTGGTGAGCTAGGATGGAAGCGGCAGCCGGGTGGTAAGCGCATGGCTTGGGCTCGTAGTATGAAGGTACTTACTTTCAAGCTTGCTTTAGCAAGGAGCTCCCGGCTGCCTGGCTGAGATCTGAGGAACACTGAACACCTTTGGTTGAGGACGCTGTTTAACATGACGAAGAATAGAAGTTAATGGCGCTCGCGTTGCGAGTTTCCGTGCACATCGTCGGGACGTTCCTTTCTTTATCTCATCACATTCGTGCCACAATATGAGAAAAACGTATTGTGTATAGTGAAAGAGGACACGAATGTGATGGGATAAAGAAGGGAACGTTCCGACGATGTACACGGAAACTGGCAACACGAGTGTCATTAACTTCTGTTTTTCGTCATGTTAAACAGCGTCCTCAACCAAAGGTGTTCAGTGTTCTTCAGATCCCAGCAAGGCAGCCGGGAGCTCCTTGCTGAAGTAAGCTTCAAAGTAATTACCTTCATACTATGAACCCGTCATATATATATATATATATATATATATATATATATATATCGAAATTATAGCAGCTATAAAACTGCAGTCACGCAGAATACAATCAATTTCCATTCAATAACTTCAGATAACAAATTAAGAATGTGGATAGAGGAAGGCGTGCAGTTTCAGAAGACATTCAGCAAGAGGACAGTTTGCGTATGATACAATATATAAAAACCGAACAATAACTTACGTCCTGGATAACAAGTGAATAATACCCTTCACAGATAACAGAAAATCAATGAAAACCAAGGTATATAGAAAGTAATAATGTATACGAATAAATATAAGTTAAAAACGAGCTGGAAAAAGAAGTCCGCTGCTTCAAAGCGTGGAAATCAAACGTAGGTTTGAAAGCGTCATACGGTGCTCAATTGACCGAAAGTTTAATTGGACCGGGCATTTATCGGTACCACAATGGACCATCCCAACCTGACACAAGCCGGATTTAATAAGAACCTTGGTCGATCGAGTCAGGAATAATAGTACTTATTAGTAATAGTCGTAGTGCTGATACTATCTTCGGGATGCATTTACAGTCAACCATTATCTTCATTAATTCATAGTGTAAATTTGGACCGGAATCGAGGAAACGCGCGCCGTACGTCTTGAACCGTGGTTAATCACTGCTTTTTCTCTTTTGCGTTTCACAGTCGGAACTTTGCTCAGTCTCCGAAGAAGAAGCCACAACTGGGGGCATACTGACTAATCGAACTGTGGCGTAATGTCTCTGATTGTTTCTTACACTTCCTTTACTCTTGTAATGGTGTTACGTGTTTTCGATAAACGGTTATTTGACAGCGCTCGTCCTTCCTCTCACCTGGTAAACTACAATAATAAATACACTACGATCGTTACGACTCCCAGTTGATGATCGAACCTATCGCAAAGTGATAATGTGTTCCAGAGGCAGCCATAGAAGGCGAGTAATCATTCTTCTAGTAAAATTTGAACAGAGTAGACAAAATTGTCGAAGCAATTTACATGAAGACCAAAAATTTCTTTGCATCCTGTTCGCTAGTATATTACTGAGAACTTAATATTGAGGCGGGAATCCTTTTAAACAGTTGCATAAGCACATTTTCATTGTTCTAGTGTTCAGATATATTGGGAAATAAAATCGTGTGCTTCTAGGGCTAATTAGCCGCAATTGTTCCGAAGTTGTGGTGCCATTGGCTAGTTCTATTCAGCAGATTTCAGATCTGATGATGCATAGGATCAATGCAAGTTTTATAAAAACTTACTATATTTTGCCCGTTAACTCGTCTTTCTCTAATCTATTATAGTCTGAAAACATCTGGATGCGTTTGTAGAGACAGCAACAAAGCATAATAAAAATGACACTGAAGAATATCTGCTGTTGGCCAATCACATAAAATCAGATGAATTGCTTCAATTTCCTAACTCGTGAGCCTAGAACATCTGAGACCACGTGACTGGGCAGTTCACGTGACAAGCCTAGAAAACGAACGGAGTTAAACTAGACGAAACAATTTTATCGTGTTCGAAATGAATTAAGAGAGTTTAACTATAAATGGCCTCAAGATGCTAAAAATGGCACAGGTCAACATGCCATATTCATTATACTCTTAGTCTGCGTGAAAGGCGTAGTCCACTCCATTGAATGTAAATTAGTAATACATGTACAAGAAAAGTTGGCATCCTGGCAATAAAATAATATGCTATTTCCCCGTGATGAACTTGAACAATACAAACAATATCGGCGAAGTAATGTTTGTGGCACTCACAAGTGTCATAACATCTCATTCGGTTATTCTACTGCTAAAACGTGAGGTATATGAAAAATGTAGAAAGTCAATCAATAAATAAGCATACAATGCAAAAAAGCAAGGTCGAACTTTTACACGGGTCATTCTGAACGCACACCGATGGTTTGCATTTTCAGATTGGTGTGGTTTAGGTGAAGCGTAATAAACACGCATTTCTCTGCTGATTGATCACATAAAACGAATCTAACTAGCTGTCGCATTCTCACAGACTTTCCAGTCAGCCCCCTACGAAAATAAGCACCAGATTCGAGTTTCGTCCTCATTAGAGCTCGTCAGTAGTGCATACCCTTGCCACGGCCAGGCCTAGAACTCCAACCACGCTTTCATGAGGTAACCGTGTTGACCACTGCGCCATTGGGCACGACCGAATTGTGAACGCTCAACCACTTTCGTTTGTGAGTAATGATCAGATCGCTCGATTGCTTCGACAGGAGACACGGTAACTGTTAACTCCAATCAGAGACCCCTCGACTAGGACTTCTCGTCAAGTTGAAATGACGGAAGTCATCGATTTGTTGCGTGGTATTCTGGTTACTGATGAGTAGAAGGGGATTCTGGTTTTCATACACATCGAACATCACCCATAATTGATCGCAAATTTCGCATTCTCATAGAATTTCCAATCGGTTCCTTTCGCAGTGGTCAACACAGTTGCCTCATGAAAGCGTGGTTGGAGTTCTAGGCCTGGCCGTGGCAAAGGTATGCACTACTGACGAGTGTTAATGAGAGCGAAACTCGAGTCTAGTGCTTCTTTTCCTGGGTGGCCGACTGGAATGTCTATGGGAATGCGACAGCTGCGATCAATTGTGGGTGTTCAATTTATATTAAAATCAAAATCTCCTACCACTCATCAGGAATTCAAATAGATTGTGCATCTGGTGTTCGGCAAATGCTTGATGCTCGAGCCGTGAGTGTCTCCGTTAAGAGTATTCAGTGGCCATTCAGTCAAATGCTTATTCACCCTAGTTGATGAGTGTCTTTCTGTGCGGCCGATATATTTCACTCCGCAGGCACACTGACTGGTACATTGACTTTGACATGAATAAGGAGAACACTTGATCCTTGAAAGGAGGGTCGTGTAGTTGTGTGGTTGAACAGACAACGAACGAGGTCGCCGTATTGTAGACTGTCCAAACAACAGCATCTTAATGTTATAATCCTGACGCTATAATGAAAATGTGATCGTTTCTGCACAGCAGAGGAGCTGATCTTCCAGCCTTGGTCAGGTGCGAACGCGTTCCATTTTGTGGTGAGCAAATAAGGCTAAACTTGAAACTAGCTAAAAGTTTTCGATGCAGCTCGCCGAAAATAAACTTGTGAAAGGTAAAAGACTTGTGGCAGCCAGAGTATTTGGCCGAACATCAATGGGTGCTACTAGAAGGAAGGGATCGCAGCCAAAATTGACCTGTCAAATGTTCACGAACATAAACTTACCCTGAGACCCATCTTTTCGATGGCCGATTCCCCGCGTCACAAGTTCGTCAAATGTAAACACTTGAAATCCACCAGGTGATTTTCAATGCATACGAAAAATGGAATCGGCAGTGCGACTATTCTTGACTTGGTCGAACAAAGTTCATACTAGACTCCGTTTGTGTCAAATTGGAATGGTCCATCGCGGTACCAATAAGTGCCCGGTCCAATTGAACTTCCAGTCAATTAAACACCTTCTGGTGGTGTCAAACCTACACTTGATTTCTACGCCTAGAAACAGCACACATTATTTTGCCAGCTTCCTTATACACGTTCGCTTGATCTTGATTGAGGTTGTCCATAACTTTATTTCTAGATTGTCGATAGTCAACGATTATAATGCCCAATGGTTTCTCACAAACTACTTTCTTTTGAGTATGTTCCTAACAGGAATGCAAAACATTGGAGAACTGAGAAATATCCATGGTCACACAAGTATTTCGAGTATCACTTTTCTACTTCCGACAGTTAAAAAGTAAACAGTAGAGGTTCAAGGTCAAACAACGTGATAGTAGAAGGTATTTTTTAGAGGCTACGTGGCAGCATGAAGGTTGCACAGTTACGCACAGAGACAGATCAGTGAACAAGGAATCGACATTCACTGAAACTATCCGTTTGTATTGATGACCAACTCCGTGAAACGGATTGATGAGTACAAAGCGGTTTTCGAACGAGCTTCTGGATAATGAACGCTTCATCGCTTTTAACATCCGGAAAAACCGCCTGATGTGAACCTGTCCAGAGTGTGAAGCTTAGTCGTGATGTGGATAGCATTAATGATGAGCTCTAACAAGGGCAATGCTCAATGCAATTGCTTCGTTTCTAAAGGTGCTGGCTGCGGTGTCTATTGGAATGCAAAAGCTACGACCAGTTGTATGACACTCAATCAATATTAAATGAAATCCCCCATTACTTAGCAGCAAACACGCAACATAATGAACAATGACAGATTCGTGTGAAGTGCTATCACTAATGGGTTTCTGTCGTCGAGTTTAGAAAGCAAATGAATTTCTCTTAACTCACCACTTAATATTACCTATCAATAGTTGCTGATTCCATCGAATGACGAAGTGACCGGAGATTCCTATACTTGCCGTCTGTGTCCAATACGTGATACCTTAATAAAGTAATGGCAAGCAGTTCGCCAAAAAACGCACCCCATGGAAACATGACTAGAAATAAATACTGCCATTGCTCATCCATATTTTTGAAGACAGCCAGTTGGATCGCAAGGTTTTACTCACAAAGGCATGCACCAACAAACGTTTGCTCTAGACTCTGTATGGTTCGGTGCAGAGTTGAACAACCATGTGACAGGTCCAGTATTCTAGGCTGACGTTTCAGTGGTCCACTATAAACACACTAAGTAGAATTGAAAACTACAAAAAGATTGCAGTCGCACAACGGACTGTACGATGATACAGGAAAGGCTATCAGCTGAAACTTACCACAGCACTCAACCTTCTGCTCGCTGCGGCGATGTCTATTGCGTATAGGGCGCCATCAAAAAGACGTTCCGGCTCAAACTATTTGAAGAATTTATTCGCTGAGAAAACTACCATCAGTAGTTCATAACAGACTGAGATGAGTCGAGCATTACTGGAAGCCACATTCACGATAAGATTGGTTTTCAAAGCTGAGGAAATCGGAGACCTAAGAAACATGATAAGCTGTTGCAGAGACTGACGGCCTCCCAGCTGAGTAAGCCAAGGTTGGTAAAAAAACTCACACAGGCCAATATCACGAGCTTCTGCCGGTGAAGAATAAAAAAAATTATCCAAGATATGCATGTATCAACAGTGCCATTTTTAACGCAACGAAAAAGTTAGGAATCGCCAAAAGATTACCCGAATCGTACGTGTTATGCTGAGCGCAGCTTTCACACTCAAATAGATGTTCCATTAGACCTAAACCGAAAAGAAGCTCTGACAAGAATGAAAACCGGCATCTCGCAAAAAGCACGTCGCCTAGCAGGCATAACGAAATGTGGGATTTTAATTTGGTCAAGAAATCTTGGCCGTTGGGTCACCGAGTGCAGTTAATCAAACAGTTTTATCCCTATTCAAGGCGTCCGGGCACTCTGAGCATTCGCACAAACAAATGTGGCTGAGCGTTTGCATGTAATTCAGTCGTGCGTAAAGTGAGGTCAGTGGTGCAGTAGCCAACATGTTTGCTCTATGAAAGTGTAGCCACCGTACAACTCGCGGTCGTCGCAAAGATATGTACTACTGACGGCTCCTAACAAAGATGAAACTCCAGCTAAGTGGTTTATTTCTAAAGAGGCTAGCAGTAAATTTTATTTGAATGCGGAACCCATGAACGAGTGTGAGTTGTGCTTACCTTGTATAGGCTTACTACAGTAGGGGTCCGAAGTACAATAAAATCCTCCGCTCAGGACGTTATCTGATATGGGGAAGGATAAAGTGAATGACGCTCGTTTTGCGAGTCTGTGTACATCTTTGTAATTTTTTTCTCTTTCGTCCTTCTACATTTTCATCTTTTGTACCTTAAACCTTACTTTCTTACATTTTAGCATGTTTACCACTCCTTGTGGCATCGCGAGTTAAACACAACGTGTACTTTATATTAATTCTATAAAACCAGTGGTTCCGTGCATAAGCAGACAATGCGATTCGGAGCAGGTATGAACATGGCTTCTCTTAGTCAAGTACACGCGCAATTATATTCTAATTAAACACCTACATGCGATAACGTCGTCTGTCTAGCGAAAACCGTTGCCCTTGTTAGGACAGGTTTCACAGTAGGCCGCAATTGGCCAAACACAGATAAGCGTCCGAGGTAATCAAATTAGTCCGGTTCTTCAAGAGCACACTGAAGTCGCCAATAAGCAAAATGCCCCATCTTTCTTAAATAACGAAGAGAACTCGCTCAACTACCGAGAAAAACGACAGGGAGTTGTTCATACGTCATTAAGAGCTGAACTTGAAGTGGCTAATCCTGAAAAGCGAAGTATTGCTCAAACAGTACAGTTTGATAGCAGCTAGAAAGTGGCCAGCAACTCCATACACGGAAGACCCTAACCTGGCCAGATATCTGACCTCATAGGTCAAATGTAAACAGTTTGTCCACTATCTGTGAGTGACATTTATTCCAGGTACATAGGTTTCAGCAAACGCACTGCCGCCCTCGAGTTTCATCAACACACCGACACGGTGACATTAACCTCGGCTCAAATCGATCATTGTTACCAGGATAAGGTGACCACGCTCTCGTGTGACAACGCTCTTCAGCTTACGTGGCTCTTGCTTTCGACACTGGGTGTGAGCGCAATTGCACAATGATGGGAGTTGTGGTGACATCAGTACTAGCACCAAGTACTACCTCGTAGAGAAACCGTTTTTCAACCAAGCAGTTTTTCTTCAGGTTTTCGACGGTAATCACTGCTATCGTTAAAGCTACGTCCAACAGTTGTATGTCCGTGGGAAAATAGTATCTGCTAACCTATCCCCAAAACCCAGTGTTTTCGTTCTCTCTAGCCACGTGCTGATGGAGTAGTTGAATAATACTGTAGCCAGAAAATAATGACCGCAAAGTCTGAAGTAAGGCTACTTAGAATATCGATTTGTCTCTTTCACTCAGGCTGCTCTAAATGGAAAGCCAATGCATTGTCCAGATCCTTCCAAGCTTTGATACAATTAATATAATATTTGGTTGCAAACAAGATAAACATTGGAATTGATTGGCTTAGGCTTGTACGAATTTTACGGACCACTGACTTGATGAAACCCGTATATTTCATCCTGAGAGTGTACTTATACATTTGAAGCTTCAGTTGTGAAACTGCTCTGCTTCGCAGACAAGCCAACGTCCATCACGCTCTTCCCACAGACTATTCTGATCTTTAGTGAGCCAGACGGCTATGGCGCTGGTGGCATCACTGACAACCTCACACGTCACAAATAGTTTCATCACATGAGGAAAACCGGCTGAAAGGAAACAAGTGTTGACAACCAGAACTAAAGGTAAGACTTTGAATGTTGATAAAGGTAGACAGACGAAAGGCGAAGGAGGGGATTACAATCCCTTCTCAGATTCCACAAACGGCAGAAATTTAACGTTTTTTCAACACTTCAAAATGGTTAGGAAACCTTAAGCTATGGTTTTCAAACGTTTCCAACCTGTACGAATTTTGCATACCAACCTGTTTACAGCATGCAATCGAAAACCAATTTGACCAATAAAAATTCAACAGCAACGATATTAATAGATAGTTACAGGACTACAACGTTCAGTTCAGATTATCCTGAGTACTACCGTCTCTAGATAGATGGTCTTGCCAGTATTGGGTACATATGACTTCTCTAGGACAACGTGACAAGGGAGTATTTTAAAATCATTCACATTCGAGAATGCACGTGTACATATATATGTGTGCTGATACAGAAGGATCTGCAGAATCAGAAAAAGAATTCGCCCATCGACAGGGATTCAAAAGAATGCATAAACATAAAGACATGCGTAAAGAGGTAGATTTCAGTCCCAGCATAAGTGGCGAAGGAGTCTGGCTCTACACGTAAACATTATATTTCGATTACAATGAAAACCACCAACTATTCAAGTCATACGCGCATGAACCCACCACCACCATCACCGACAAAAAGTTAGTCAAGAGCACACGGGCCCAAATAAGAAAGAAAATTGGTCGAAGGAATTATGTTTCATACCGACACGCACACACGTACAATGTCCATTGGATCAATATGAAGGCAACGTGCGAATTTCCCGGGATAGGCGAAAAAATAGGACACGAGCGCGAAAGATAAAAGAACAATGGAACATAAACGCAATATTGGTGTGTAAACGTTGAAAAAATAAGCAAAACAAAAAGGCCTCGGCGAGGGACGACTGGGTGGGTGGTTCGGCCAAATTCGGATAAAATACAAAAAAAAAGCCTCTGATCAAAAAATCGGTCAATTTCACAGCATTAGCTAAGAAACAATGGATGTGCACTCCTTCACCCGGAATAATAATAGTAATAATGAGGGTAAAACAGTAATGAGTAAAAGAACGAAAAATCAACAACTCACGAAGTTATTTACAAAAGGATTCCCTCTCCAAAAACATACAACTGGATGAGAGGTGCTAACCATAAAAAATGAAGTGGGGCCGAAAATAGGGAAGTCAGAAACCAGAGAAAGTGGATAAACAAACAACAGTTGTTGCAAAGTTGTACATAAAAATTAGTGAACTGGTCAATGAGTGCAAAATAGTGTGCGCCGATGTGAGTCATGAAGTAACGCGGAAAGAAGGTTTATGAAAATCAAACAATTGAAATGATAAGTCAGGTACTTCGAACTGGAGCAGACAGAGTTAGAGAAGAGGCAGAAAACGAGCAAAAATAAATAACACACGAGATCATAACAGGCACCTATGTAAGCACACAGGTACATGAGAGAGATACATAGATAAGGAGGTATTTACGTTGTAAGGTAGTATTCAAGTTGTGTCGTTCAGTTAGAACAAACGAGAGGAAATCCTCTCATTTACACATAATTATCGTAAAGATCAGCAAAGAAACACTACAAAACAAATCCAAGCCTGCATTATACACACTAGGAGGCCGGTTCATGTGGTACAGTCTTGCTTACAGAAAACTCCCAGGTTTCTTCTGATTGTGGCTATGATTTCCCCGTCGAATGGAACGGATGGGACGGGAGAAAGTCTTCCGTACCGAGATCGAACGATCTACCTTGGAAGAATACCACTGTGAAACGGTAGAGCCCGTCGTGTTAGTGCTCAGCAGCTTACCGGAACCAGTGCTTGCTAGTTTATCCTGCATATCCATGTCTCCACGAACTTCGCCCAGAGCAAGGGTGCGTGCAAAATCTATTTGTGTATAAGCTACACTGTTCGTATCCGGGGGCGAATAGCTGTGAAAACCGGTATCGGCAACGCCTGGGTTGCCCTCACCAGAAGACGTGGCAGAAGAAGTCATGGATCGACTGGTGAAGACATCTCCGAATAATCCACTACTAGCCTGAGTAAGCGGAGGTGTAATAGACAAAGACGCGATGCCACCTAGCCCGCTGCTCGAGCTAGGCGAATCCGTGTGTTCCTGTATGGAACAGCCTATTGGTTCGGAAAACGTACTTCCGTCATCATGACGCGCAGAGGCCGACGTGCTTAACGGTGCAGTTGAGGCGATCACGTGGACGTAGTTCAACACCGGTACCTCTGTCACCGCTGATGAAAGACTGTGACTATGACGACGACGTGTCGATTCCGGTTGAGATACAGTGGGAGAACAGGTATACAATGCCGAAGAGCCGGACTGCGTGAAGGTATTGCTATCCGAACAACACACAATCGCATTATTACCCAGTGTTTCGGATGTCAGAGTAGCTGCATCGCTGGTACAGTCACTCCCAGTGCTGGCACTGTTTGAGAATCCAACCACACTTCCGGCAGAAGAATTGGCTGAAGTGATGCTCTCAAGTTGAGCTTGGCGAATTTGATGGTGATGGTGAACAACACCAATCGTCAGCTCCGTATTAGTATTAACAGAACTGGCGGGGCTAGGCCTCAGATCAACCATAGCGTAATTTCTGCTGGGATCACGAACCTGTGAGAATAGACGGTAAGTTTAAACTTTACAGCTTTACAGCCGGAAAAAGAAAAAGAAAAAAGCAACAGATAATTGTTCCTAAATCCGGACAATAGGTACTGCTGCTTGTTAAAGTGACGTGCTGAAGGCATAAAGATGGAGCTAGTGTTGTGTATGTCAAACGAGAAACGCCGGGGAATCTTAGTTTTCTATGTGCTATGATCCGAACATGTCAAACTTTAAATAATACCCAATCACAAGAGGTTACGCACTACCGTCCACAGGCTTCTAAGATTTGCGTTTTTTTTACAGAAGACATAAATTGTAGTAGGCTGCGACATTTTCAAAAAAAGCGTAACCCCAAAATAACACAGAATAAGTCGGAAAAGGTAGCGTGTGGGATGTACCGACTGAAAATAAAAAACACCTTCCAGGTAGAATAGGTGTTTCATAATGTAGAATGCGAGAACGCTAAACTCAAACTTTGATTCATGTGAGTGAGATGTAGTGAGCAACAGCGTTACTTTATCTGAGCCATCAAAACAAAAGTTCCCTTAGCTATTACCGGGATCTCATCCCACTGAGTTCTGTGGGTTAAGGCGCCACAGACCCTCAAAAAAGCAGTACACTATTGAACGCTCCTCGCACGCCGTCTGCTGTGACAATTGCGCAGTTATCACAAACTGCAGAAATACCAACCATCAAAGTAAACAATATCAACGTATGACTACATACATCATACAACGTCTAGTACGTGCCACCGTGAATACGTACGATTGCCGGCAAACATGGTCACTATCAGGTAGTCCAGGTCTAGACAAAAGCCACATAATGATCACTTGAAACTAGGAACTCTCAACTAGTGGAACATTATGACCATGGATCGTATGATCTCGGGACCATAATAAGAGCAACATGAAGAAGACTATATTTTACGGAATATCTTTCAATTTGCTATTTTCTTGGGGAGCTTCAAAAATGAGTTTGCTTCTACTGGGTTGCCGACTGAAGGATCATTGGTTCACATTGCAAATGCGTCATTTGTGCTAATAATTTCAAGTTCACAGTCCCAAAAACGACACTTCTGGTATTCGTTGCATACTAAAATTGGCAAGAGATCGTATCTGAAGAGCACTGTTCACGTCCTAGCGATCGTTTGGTGAGCACTGTTTGGATGTGGTTCTATGAACAAACGTATTATCGAATAAACCTCAAACTAAGTTCATTAGTCGGTAGTATACTAGAAATTTACACTCTCATCGCTCGAATGCCAGTTGAGTACCTTGCATTTACGAGCGT
>LUCH01001110.1:82971-121907 GCA_013368495.1 Paragonimus heterotremus
ACCCAAACCGCTGGTGAGAGACGCTATCCGAGATGGGGCTGTGTCGCAGACAATGGCGGACCTGAATCCATACCATTTCTAGTTCTTCCGCCTAGTCTTCTTTTATTAATTTTCTAGGATATTCCACGTTACTGTTGAGAGGAGCGGCGGCCCGAGCCACAGTACCTTTTGGTTAGGCTCATGGCTGTTATGATGATGATGATGATGAGTTCACGTGAGCGTCAGCGAATGGACGATAGTCTTAATGGGCAGATGCATCAGTACTGCAGACAATGACGAATAGGGTTATGAAACTGGTACACATTAATAGTGACAACATGGCGAGGACAAGGTAACCTAATGACAACATGTGACCCAGAGGGTATATGCGATTTGGTAGTGGTTGAAAATAATACGTGTTCTGGAATTGAGACATGTGATTAAGACTCGTAAAACCCTACTAAGACTAGGTGTTGCATGTATTCACTAAAAGCCAGACGTGAACAGATTAAAGTCATTAATACTGTCATGCGAACCGCCAGAGATAGTCCTATGGTATTATTATCAGACTAACCAGTAAACAGTTGTCTCTATATATGCATACAAGTAGTGCACGTTCTCTAACTGAAGTGTAACGCCAGATAAATTCGTAATATCAGGCCACTATGTGGCCGCGTTTAGCGCCCTAATAGCTAACGTCATAATTCATCACTACAATGTAAACTTCACGAGATACACATTTCTAAACAGAAAAGTTGCGAAACTAGCTGACGTTCAAGGGGGAACGACAGTAAGAGAAGGTAGCTAGTTACCAAATAAGTGAAGCACAGGTTACCAACTAGCGTTTAACATGACGAGTTCCCCGTACACACAAAAACAAGTCTGCACTAGATATTTTGACAATGACTAATCCATGAAAGGTGCAGCACTGGTCTTGGTTACCGAAGGACAAGGCCAGTCATCAATGATAAAAACAAACTTAGCGTCGTTTAAAGTGGACAGAGTCACGAGTCTCCCGGATATCCTAATGGGAAGATGAGACGCTAATCAACGAGGAGAGTTAATCCGTACGATCATTGTGTAAGCAAGTGGTACTGACATGTGTTCCGGAAAGGGATGATGCACTTGAGTGAAAACTGAACAACAGGTTAGCAGTGATAGTTTACAACGCATTTACAGTTAAGGCTGGCTTTAGTGAGTGGTAAACCAAACTGCACTTTTTGTGATGGCACAGGAGACGACGTGTTTGTTGCCATCCACTACGTCAAGTGTAACAACCACAAACACTTATCTGCATTACGATATATCATATGCGTTCAGGTTGAGGAATATGTGGCTCCTAATTTCCAGCACTTATGCTTCTTCATAGCAGCAGTGTGACATTAAGAATAACCAGCATTATTCATTAATTGCTAGTCGTTCTGGAATCGCGGGTATTTTGGACACAAAATGTAATATTCTTCTTTTGGGTCAACCTTGAACTCGGTCTGAAAAGTATCCTTTTGCATTTGAAAAATATATTTCAATTATTTTCAACTTGACCAAATTCAAGACTACGGGCTGCTCAATGTAGCACGTATAATTCTGATTACTGGTGACGTCACGTTCCTTCTGCTAGGGAGAGGTATCGGTGCTGGAAATGAAACGTAAGCGATAAACAAAATTACCGACTATCCTGGAATTACGAAACTTTAATCGCCCCCAAACATATCATAAATACCCTGAACTCCGTCGTCGACAGCACGTCACAGCATCGAAAAAAAGCTGAGAAAACCTAGGAAGATCATTCACCACCAGTTCCCTCAGCAGGAACGTATAATTTTGTTGCAGCCCGCTTTTCGGGTTTCCTCAAAAATACGAACAACGCTGTTTCATCTATTATATTCCGCAATATTTGAACAATGGCGCCTTGAAATTCGAAATGAACGCGTTCAACGAATGTCGGTGAGTGTCTGAATGCGATCTTCATCATGATCATAAACGGCAATATATCAGTGGTTCGCGCAGATCTTTAACTGCCACACAACTATGAACAAGAAACAAACCCTGTGCAAGAAGTAGGAATGAAAAAAGTGGATCGGAAAGGACATAACCATTAAGAATAACTATGTCTACATCCAAACATTCACCAACGTGACTACAACTTGCAAACAAACAACCGAGCTGTAAGTAAGAGTAAGGCATCATCAGCAAGACAGCTTCATTACGGCTTTCACTGTCCCGCGTCATTAAATGTACTCATTCCATAAACAACTCAGACAAACAACGACAACATTTACGCCCCTGAACACGATTAGCCACCATCTCACTTAGTCTCCAGCCACCGACCCTGTGGGTCGCAAGGACCCCAGCCCGGGAGACGGCCCCGATCTACAATGACCAGCCCATTGGTTAACCATTTCATTTATCCATGCTAAGTCACCATCTATCCACCTCGCACTTCAGGCCAGTCGGCGGAAGCGTCGATAGACAGTGCTCGATGTGGCAGACGACTAGGTAGTGTACGTAACCCAACCATCTAAATCTGTGCAGATGCAAGAATTGAACGGAAGAACTTTTTTGACAACCAGTACAAAATATCCGCTTCCTAACCTGCTCGCTACTTACTCGCCGGTGTCACCGGAGACGAGCGATCGAATCTAGACATTGGTTGTCTTCTACTCTGAGCGGCCAGGTTTCGCTGCCGTAAAGTAACACAGCCCTCACCGTCACCTTATATACGCGACTCTTAAAACTCAGAGAGATACCATTCTGTCAACAAAGATGCCCCAGATTAGCGCACAACGCCATAGCCTTAGAGATACGCGCTTCTATTTTGTCTTCTGCACCGCCACCGTCGCTAATGCAGCTTCCTAGGTAAACAAACTGGTCTACAACCTCCATGATTTCATTATCCAACAATAAATTTGTGTAATCACATCAGTCTGGCAGAAGCGCTTTGCATTTTGAGGCTGCAAAGCGTATTCCGAAGTATTTAACAGAACGCGAAATAGCCTCTGGTGTGGTTTGTGCTGCTTGGAAAATGCCAAACAGCAACATCTTGTCGTCAGCATAATCCAGATCATTCAACCTTTCACCGGGTAAGCGGTCCATGCCTGCATCTTGTGAGTACCGCAGATAATCTTCCACTTTATCGCCCATCACAAAGTTAGACAAAAATGATGAGAGTGGACAGCTTTGACGTACGCCACACATGGTGCTGAAACTGTTAGACAGTTCACCGTAAACCCTAACCTGAAGTGACGTATGAGAATGAGGCTCCGACTGTATGTTCACATAGTTGGTCGGTACACTCCCGCGTTTAAGAAACTTCAAAAGTGTAGATCGATTAACCAAATCAAACGCACCTTAACAGTCGAGAAATACGGTGATTGTTGGCCGGCGGTACACATGGTATTGCTGCAAAATTTGGTGAAGAGTAAAAAACTGATCTATACATCCTCGCTCAGGCCAGAACCCTACCTGTTATTCCCCAATGTTTACCTATCTAGCTACAACGAGTGGACAAATATTAATGGAGAACAGAAGCCTATTAATTACTGGGGTCAAACTATTCCCCCTATGGTTTTCACAATAGTCTCTGACACCTTCCTTGAATATGGGAACTATTATCGAGTCACCTCAGCACGGAGAGATGGTCTCCGTCGTTCACACAAGTTGAAACAACCCAGTCAAAACTACCATTAACACTTCCCCACCTTCTTTGAAAACTGCCGGCACAAGATCATCTAGATCAGCAGCCCTATTACGTTTAAGAGCCGAAATGCAATTGCGAGCCTCAGTCTCAGTGGGTGTGACACTACACGTTTGTGGCGGCAACACAATAAAAGCAGGAGGCCAGTTAAATCGGCCTCCAAGGTGTTCAGCCCGCTGTTCTAATCTTCTAGACTTAGTATAGATTAGTGTGCCATCTGTCTCGCTGATAGCTTTCCTGACAGACGGTCGTCTGGGACCAGTAGCAAGGATAGACATGAACAGTGTGCCGATGTTTCCTGAAGCAAAAGCTATCTCCATTTCCTTAGATTTCTTTCCATTAACCAAGCTTTACGATCAGTCTTTAGGCTACGTTTCAGCTCATTACGGATATCTCTTCTAGACTTGTTATATGAATTGCCCGGATCAGTGTTCCCTCTAGCGTCAAACAAGCCCAAAGATTTCTTCAAAATCCAATTTCTGCTCAACCCACGTATTCCCGTGCCGCATGCTACAGCACCTGCTTCATAAACTGCATGTGAGTTTCGGGGTCAGCAGCTACTACGATCATCGGAATGATAATTACTATGGTAGCTTTTTAAGCTGGTTTGGCACTTATGCTTTACCAAAGGTATAACTAGTTTCTCAACCGGTAATCGTTGTTGTCGGTGGAGTCGTTGCCTAGCAAAGGTAAGAAAGGAACGACAACGTGCCAACGCATGGTCCGAATCCAAGCATGTGCTCCAATAAGAACGAAGGTCCTGAATCAAACGACGCCATCTATAACTCACAGTTATCTGGTGCATCTGAGATCAGGCCTAATTCGGAGAAGGTGGGCATCAACTATGGCAATGGCGTGCATAATGCCTAAAACTAGTACCGACCAAAAACTGTTTATGCTTAGTGTACAACTGTAGCAGTCGCTTGCCATTATCCGAGCGATGTGATGCCATCCCAAGTCTGCCACCCAAACAAGAATCGGTCTCACCAAGGCGGTCTACCTGGGCGTTCATATTTCCGGCCAGAACGACCATACCAGAACCATGTGTCGACCGAGGGAGAGCAGTCATATCCGAGTAAAGTGCGTCCTTGACACCGACATTGCTACAGTCAATTGGAGCATAGGCAGACAATGAAAAGATTTCTGAAAATATTACGTATGGAGTTGACTTCAGTAGAACCTGGCAAGCGGACGGCACAACGTCTACTGGTAACAGGAATCCAGTTTACTAATGCGACTGCGGCCGTCGTGCTAAGGACTATACCTCCTCCAGCCTGACCTGTAACAGCGGCTGTAGAGTCACCCGAAGTGTAGAACCAGTATCGAGTAGACAATGCGGGTGCTGTTAGTTCCATACATTGACTACTGTCCTGGATTCTAGTCTCCGAGATACAGCAGACATCAACATGCAACGAGTCTAACGTTCGTGCGAGAGCGACATGTTGACCTATCTGTTTCAGAGTGCAAACGTTGAAGGCACCTATATTAATTCGCATTCTAGGTCTAAGCAAGGAACGAGAGAGACCTGAGGCTGACTGCTAAGAGATGGGACTTACCGGCACAGTGTTACTATGATTAGCTATATCTATTATGGGACCTGCAGAGTAATACTAGAAGTGGGGATGGGGAGGGCCTTGAAAACTAAATTTGATAAGACAGTGGGGGAGGGGTCAGCAGTAGCATATTTTTGCCTATCCACCCTGCAATATGCAGCAGATAGGGCGACCCGGTTTATACTGCGAGACGGCCGATGCAGTATGGAGTTAGTGGTATTGTGACTATTCATGGTTGTATGTGAGCTAAGATACTGTCAGAACACTCAGACCTAGACAGGCGAACGATTAGGGTTGTCAACTAAAACTTTTGGCTCAAAAGCCTGTATCACAGTGCAGAGGATGAATAGCAGTGTACTGGAATTGGTAATTTTTTTTTTCGAAAAAAGATGTCAACCATCTTTCAACCTACAACCTGGAGGACCAAGAGATCTAATATGAAGGCAATGACTCAGTGGTCAACACAGTTGCCTTATGAAAACGTGCCTCGAGTTCAACTCCCGGTCCTGGTAGGAATATGCATTACTGACGAGCTCCAGGAAAAGTGAAACTCGACTCCAATGCTTATTTTAAAAAAAACTGGCCGAAACATCTATGGGAATGCGAAAGCTGCGATCCATTGTGAGCGACGTCTAATTTATATTAAAAAGCGCCCTATTACCAACTAGTAATCAAAAGGAACATACGTTATATTCGCGAAAAACTGCATAGTTATGTCCAGAGATGAATGTAACACCATCTTTTAGCAACAAAAACAGTGGCAAACAATACATACGAAAGTTATAAACGTCTCAAAGGGAAGAACTTAAACAAAGCATCTGACCACGAGAAGAATTCCTTACTAATCTGTTATCAAAGAAGGTTGTTTGGGTGCACCTCTTAAAGTTTATGAACCAATTTGCTGACGAAGTTACGTGCGTCATGTCGTGATAACGTCGAGTAGCATCGAGGGCTTTATTTGTTCTCGCAGTAAATTGTGCAGTAACTTAGTGGAAACAAGACCGAACAAATGACCATACGAGTTCACCTGTAGCGATGGATTGTGTGAATCTGAAAAGCTGGCAGTATCCAGTCCACATATGACCTTGCATGCTGCGTGGCAGGGAACAAGGAGTTGTGAAAACGTAACATTACCTGTGCAATCCTATAAAGTGTCACACAACCTTTTTGCCAGGTACTAAGATATGACGCATGATGTCTCAACACAAAAAGGCTTCAAATATTAACAAGGGAGCACATAGACGTAAAGAAGGCGTACCGTTCATATGGCGTATATACACCTTCGGTCTTCGTTAGCCAATGTTAAATCTCGAGGAAGACGTGTAAACTACCATGGTGATTACCAGATGTGTGTTGGGTGCCTTAAATGACTAGAACCCATTCGAATAGCGTATGAACAAATTTGACCACTGGCCCCCGGAAACGACGAGCAGACGTCGCAACAACCCTTTCGGGTTGAACACCTGCGTTGGGAAGACCTACTACACCAGAACGGCCTGCGTTGTTTCCGTCACCATCTCCTGCAAAGCCCAGTGCGTATCCTGGATAGATGGATTCCATCCGAAGAGCGTATGAACCGAACCAGCCCACCTGAACTCAATACCTCATCCCGCTGCCTCGTGGATCAGATTTTTTCTGTTCCAAAAGTTTCGGGTGGGACCCCCCAAGTCACTCCCTCCTTAGGCCCCGGCAAACGGAGGGTATAGTGCTTCCATAATCACGGACTCCGGAACCTACGTTAATTAGTAATTTTGTCTCAAGTTATAGCCATAACTCTTTGGCCGAAGTGACGCCGATCGGCTCTGCTTCCAGGTCACATTCTGCCACAACGAAACTGTATCATCGCTATAACTTAGTGAACAATTCTTTACTTGATGAACCCGCTAGCTTGTTGCCGCACACATCAAAGTTTTTCCTCATTTGCTTCTCACGTCGTAAGTAATCACCCGAATGAAAGTTTGCCAAAATCCAAGCTTATATAACTGCCAGATCAACACAAACCATACTCGTACCGGACACCTATCTAAGCTTGCCAATTTAGAAACTCTACTTACGTAGACAGGTTAGCAGACAGCTCTCACACGAACTTTAGAGACCCTCGCCATCGAGATTTGCTATCTTGCCTAACCATGGATTCAAAATACTACCCCGGTGCTTCCGAAACTCAGGGTTAGGAAGTCATTCCAAATGTTTGGAGCATGACTAACATCATCCTCATTCTCGAAAACCGTTCACGCATAGCATGCCCAAATCACCGAGGGATCAGTCTCATCCCTGTTGCGTCGAAGCTGCTCGCAGCCACTGTACTACGAGAAACGCACAAACAGTATATCTGCAAGAAGCAAGTTGGGTTTCGCTCTGACCGTGGCTGCGTTGATCAAACCGTCGTGTGCCATCAGGTGTTTCCAACTTGTCATTCGCATACAGAGCCGACAATTGTTGTTCGTTTGAACGTCAGGATGACCTTCGATTCAGTCGACAGAACTGCACTCTGGGATTGTTTATCGAGAAAGGGCGTGACAGAGAAGTACATCGACATACTGAAAACAATTAGCTATAAGACCTACGGCCCGGTTAGGGCACATGGCATCGTATTGTGGTAGATTATCAAATTGGAGGTGCGAGTATTCCAAAACTCGTCGAAATACCTGAACGCGGAGGGGGGAGTTACCTTCGGAAGCCCAGAGCGTGCGGGTCGGGGAAAGCATGTGCGACCGGAGGATTCATCGCTCAACTGGATCGGACCATCGGGCGAGGCATGGCAGGTAAAATAGGATGGACGACCAGATCGGGGGCGCGATTATCTCAACAATCGGAAGAATATCTTGACACGGTCGTAGAATATGGCCAAAGCCCACAGTGAATAGATGGCGGACAACACGGGCGACCGGACGAGCCATCGCTCAACGAAATCGGACTAACGGACGAAGAGTAGCAGACGGGAAAACCCCCCGACAGAAGGCGTCGGTCACACACAGACCGGGCAAAAGTGCACGCCACGTGAGAACGGAAACCTGGGGATGTTGTAGACCGGAATTCTGATTTACAAACGCGAGTGCGCGCGCAGCATGGCAACCAGCCGTATGTTTGTCTACATTTCAGACATCTTAGAACGCTTGAACAGGTTTGCTGAATCTCCGAAGAACTCGTCAAAAGATCGCTCAACGGAAGTCGTCTCCAGCTCTCATCTTCGAGCCTATGACAGACGTTTTTATCCTGATTGCATTTGTACATCTTGCAATTTGCACCTTTCAGGGCCTTCGCATTGTAGAAGCCTAGCGGCTTAGAAGGAGGTACAATGATGCTACCTATGTCGGGTCTCTGTCAGCAGCCAACTGACACTAAGATCGCATCGCTGTGGAGTAAATCAACTAGCAAGTCGATCAGGGAAACCTTTAACGCTACAATGTCATTGACCTACAGCGTCTCAAGTGAGATGTGGTGAGGGTATACAGCTTGTGTTTCCGGAGCTGTATCAGCGCTGATGGAATTACAAACTGTGTAGCTACGGCTCGGATGGTGTTCGCCAAATTACGCCATCTGTGGCGACGGTATGACCTTGGTCTCTCTGTGAAAGGCCGGGTGTATATTCTCATTGTAAGTACGGCCTACTGTACGGCTGCAAAAACGTGGTCCGTCCTCGCGGAGTGTATTCGTTTTTAACCACTGGTGCCACTGAGGCATTAGTAGCGTTTAACGGAAATACTGCCTGCAATCACGAAGTTCACCGGTGAGCCTTCGAGACGGACAGACTGTCGATCCCTGAGTAAAGTGATCACGTCCCGCGGGTTTCGTTCGCTTGATCACGGCCCACCGATCACCGCTGTGTAGTGTTAGCGGGTGGTGGGTCAGCATGACAACGAAGGTCTGATGAGCAGAGTGTGACTTCGTTTCGGGATAGGATGGCACTGACACTAAAACTTTCTTCCTGCCTGGGGTCCGAAGAACGGTGAATACATTTGGTTGAAAACGCTGTGATATAGCGCTCATGTTGCGAAACCTTGTGTGCATCGATGTAATATCTTTTCTCCTTTATATTTTTCTCATTTACTTAATACAGTCTTTTTTGTCTCACACTACAGCAGGTTTCTCACTTCGTTTGGTTGTTTCGTGCTAAATACACGGGTAATTGCTCCCAATATTCTTTGACGACGTCCGATAGTCACACTTCTACCTCACACCAGAATGTTCCTACTAAGATGAGACCAACAAACGTGTACGCTATCACGGTGCAGTCCGGTAGTGAAAACGTAGAAACAGCGGTCAAGTGGATGATCTGACAAAGACAGTGTTCTGTCTACGACTCGAAACAACCGGTACGGAATTCCGAAAGAAATGCTCGTGACGTTGATGCCATTTTTTAAACTTTATTTTTGTTTCGTGACTCAGAATTGCGTATGTCAGAACGATTGCAGTGAACACCAGTAGGTAAGGCATAATTCGCTCCAGCATACGGTGTGTAACGTTCAATTTCTGTCCATGCAAATCAAACCATTAATGTGATCGTCATCACTTGATGTAGTGGAAACAAGCACTAAAGTCAAGCGGTTCGTGGCAACTGATAGTTTACGACACGAAATCACTTTCAATCCGCTCGACTATAATACACTACTAGTTTTGGATCTTCATACTGTATTGTCCGAGATTCACCAAGTGTGGTCGCAACCGCTGTTTGGTCACGCTGCTCGAAGTGCGTGCAACACAGTTTTATTGAGAAACAAACATTGCTATTATCACAATAGAAACCGAAATGAACGCTGTTCAGCTGGGACTGAGAATACATATTTGCAAAACAAAAATCCGCATGCTGCGCGCGACTGGATGGTCATATTCCACGCCGCGGCTCTTGTTCATTCGTTCAGTAACGCCGCTCATGAGTAGCGTTTGCACTGAAAGTGGTAATAGCGATGTCTCCCATTTGTTAGGCTCTCCATCCCCAGTGGTCAGAAATAACGACTGGCATCATGTTACTGCGACATTTTAATTGCGATGAGAAGCGGAAGAATGAATGAAGAGGAATTATAATTCCAAGCATTAAAACCGATTGATTTTGCTTAGTTTATAGCGCACCTGTGATTCAAAATACATTCTAAATATTCCGCATTATACATATACACACCCGATAAAACTGTAAGTCTATCTCACTAAATCGGACAGTTTTGATATAGTACGTAGCCGTGTCTAACCAATGGAGATCAGCACGCGCGATAACAGAGAGATGATCTGATATTAGTTCACCGTTAGTGAGTTACTGAAAAGTCATAAAAATAACCACAAGATAACTGCAAAACCATCCACTGGGTATGTGCGTTGGCAAATTCAGTTTCTTTTTCAAGTTAAAACCTTGGATTACAGGAGACTGTCAATTTGGTTGCAAGGTAGAATGTTTCAACCGTGGCTAAGCCTCCTCTCCTGTGAATCGTACCGGCTATCCGAGTACTTCTGAAAGAAAAATCAATAAGAGCATTTCACTTTTTAAAAAGGACTGCCTCAGTTGGTGCTCAACTCATTGTATGGCTCCTGAGCGGGCTGTATCGCACTGAAGTTTTACAAAAACGTCCCACAGATAATTCACCCGATCCATAGGGTGTTAATGACAGATCCCCAAAACCTTTCCAACTAACTAGCTTGCGATTCCCGTTTATGGAACGAAACCAGATCAGATGTGCTTTCCCATCCGGTGCATGTTCTGTTCAATCAAACAGACTTCTCTTCATACATTATAGACACTATCTCTCAAAATCGATTGTGAATCTAACATGGTTATAAACCAAACTAAAGAGCGACAGAAGTGATCGGATTCAAATACTCAGGGATAACATAAAATGCACAAACAACAGACTCCAATAAAACATAACTAAGACGCAACCCTAGATAACGCATTGTAGGCTCTTTCGATCAACAAACATCATAATGTTGCAAAGACAGTACCATTTTGTTCAAGACATCTGTTTTAACAGACGTCAGAGGTAAATTCACTGCTAGTCCAAGGTTCTCTTAGCAACGCCTATTTACTGGCGAAAGTTGAACGTTGATATGGACATAATATGGGTTTCTCGCTCAGGTCATCACTGGAGCCGAATACGTTTAGTGGTGCGTCTGTACTGTCATTTACAGACACTCTAGTGAGGAATGAGTAATCATCATCATCATCATCACAACGGCCGAGCTTGACCAGAAGGTACTATAACTCGGGCCGCCGTTTACCACAGCAGTGATGTAGGTTATCCTAGAAAATGTTACTGGAAAAGTCAATAATAATAATAATAATAATAATAATAATAATAATAATAATAGTGATAATAATAATAATAAGTGGCCGGAAGAACTAGAAATGGTATGGATGCGAGTACGTCATTGACTGAGACACTGCAATTTTGGACAGCGTTTCTGATCACGAGGATCGCAGCCAAGCAGGCGACACCTACCACCTACTTTTCTCAATGGAATAGTCAGGGTCATCATATTTCGTGACTACGTTGTTACCTGACCACCACACGGTCTTACCCGATTGTTGGTGGTATCAGTACTTAACGACCGATAAGGTAAACGCTTAGCCGGCATGTGAAGTACATGACCCAATCAATGCAGGATGTGAAACGTAGTTGACCAATTGACCATGCGTCCGGAGCGGTCCGGAATTCACGCCAGCGAACGGTCGTATTGCCTATGCGATCAGTCCACTAGATGTGGACTAATTGACGGAGAAGCCGATGATCAGACAGAAGTTTGTTGACATCATTGCGAACGGGTCGCGTTTTCGAACCACAGAACATAGTTGAAGAGCGAGTAAACATCCGTAAATCTTGGATGTCAGTGACGAATGGAAATTTGTCCCGTAAGTGATAGTTACATCTGCCTCGATTGACTTAATTATTCCAGTGTGTCACGCGACAAAACAACTGGATCATCTAGTATTCTATAGAGCATTCTGTTATGGCGTACTGCAAATTGTGCACTTTTCTTGTCACAATGAATTAGGTAGGTATGCGTCACAATAGTAAAACTGTTTTTGAAGGAGAAAATCAGAAACATTAAGACGGTAGAATTGTTAAACCACTTAGACACCGGAAGAAGTTAACAGAATGTATACATTCTCCGTTCCAAACCCAGAACCGTTATACATCGTCTCAGCATTTTCCTAGAAAGTATGAAGATGTTGGATTCATTCTCACCTAAACGCAGCCTCCAAATCTGTCGTGGAGCGACACCATTGCACACTTGCTGAGCGCGTAAGCCCAGACATTTCACTGAGGTGAGAATCAAAACTACAGGCTAGACTGCTTAGCACATGCATTTCGTGAAGAAACAGCCACATCCATGACATGCAGAATACACGACTTGAGGGTAATGTTTGTAGAATAGCTATGCTTTCATGCGCATGTTACGTGATAAACGACAACAAAATTTAGTCAAATATGTTCACATTATAATGAACATTATTCTAGTCAGTCGGAGTAACCCATCAATATACCCATCGGTTGACGCTATTCTAGTAAGGCCAAGCAGACTAGAATTTCTACCGCCTACACATCCTGATTTACATACATATAAGACGCGAGTCTCTATCAACAGTATACAAGGTTAAAGGTATTCATGAATGAGGATGTTTTCAATAATCACCCATGGACGTTTTCATAATGATTCATGGTATGGTACTTGTGGAGGTACCTGATACAAAAGCCGATTTCAACCCGGAAGAATCGTTCGTTACATCAAATACCAACGGAAAGTTTCTGTCGTCTAGGTAAAAATGCAGATCGTCCCAGTTGTCAACATGGAAAAATGGGTCTCCCAGAAAACGAGCGCTGGACACAGTGCTCGATTTTTTTTACTTACTACACTTATCATTGACTTGCAAACTAGCAGGTAGCTGCTACAACCAAGGAAGAGGTTGACAGGAGTCTTTGCGAGCAGTTGGTCCGGGTGACCCAGTGGCTTGGCGGTCAATCACAAACCGCCAATCGACTTTAACCAAGGAAAAAAAGAGGTGTGACAGCTCAGAAAAATAATCAGTGCACTTCCATTCAACTCCAGTGACCACGTCTTCGTCAGCTGGTGAATCGGTGACACGACTACCATTTCAACACCAATTAGAAAGTTGTGAGTTCCAGTCCACAACAGATACGGAAATGATGAGAATCAACATGGCTGAAACAGATATCCATCATTACGGACAGCCGCGTGCTTCATCCTGAGACTGCGGAATGAGAACCAACTTATTTCCACTGACTGCCTCCAGCTGGAATTGAGATGATTTTTCAAACGCCTTAAATTATCGGTCCGGTCCGGAAAAGCTAAGATCTCGGAGTGTACAGCGCCTTCAGCTGTCATTTTCGCACGACGGTCGTTCTGATACACATTTGACTACAGACTAGTGTGAAGGCCTGTCTGAAGGAAGAAATGTACAACCACGGGACGAACATATGGTTTGCAGTAGAGTGCATCACGGATGGACTGCAGAGGGCACTGTACGTTCAAACACATCGCCTAGTATCGTCCATTAACCTACACAGAAAGACAGCAGGGTACACTGCCCGTAACTCCTGATGTTCATAAACGTAACAGTCTCGACGGGTTGAAATGAGATCCCAAAAACGGGTTGAGCCTGAGAAGAGAGAGATTCCATCAGTACATGTATAGCACAACGGCTTGATCATTTTATAGATTTTAGAACGTGCAAAACATCCATTTAGCCAGGACAAATCTGCAATTACAACAATAAAAGAAACACACGTTTTAGTGATGTCCGTTTTCGAATCAGCCCATTAAGGTGATCGGAATCGGAGGACGCCTGCGCATACGTGTCACCATAAGTGGCTCGCGCTGCGCCACTTGCGGTTCCACCAACATAAACAGTGTCTCCTGTATTCTCAAAAGAGTAATACACACGGTCGGTGGCATCCGAAACGGATTAGCCTGTCGCAGTGACCGAAGCCAAAAGATGTCTGCGCTTGGCCACCATCACAAGTGGCTTGCGCTGAACCATTTGCGGTTCCACCCACACACCACGTATCCGGTGTAAACCCGAAGGAATAAGACCAGTAGGTGTGTGAGTGAGGCCTTTGTGTTCAGCCGGCCAATGCTGGTTAGCCAATTGAATGGCTAGCACGAAAAGGGAACCTTTATCTCTCAGAAAATAAACACAGAGACTGCAACGACAAGACCTATAGTGAGAAGAAAGACAAATAAACTATAATACACGAAGCATTTCAGTATACGAATGCACGTAACTGCACTTCAGAGAGGATAAGGACGAAAACAAAAGTCAGACTGGACCATGAAAGGAACCGGCAACTCATTCATCATACAATACACCAACAAAGCTCGAGAAAAGAATGGGTAGAAGATCGCGGACACCCACGTTTCTGTAAAGAGGAATGGAACAGTCGCCCAACGACCATGGTCTTGGTCGATGCAATAATTAAACGTAGACTGGATATGCTGACATGATCTACATGAGCCTAACATACTCGTCGTCTCTTTGCCGACGGTGCACTATGGGTACACTGGTGACCTAATACCAAACGGCCAGTGCATTCGCGGCCGCACATATCGCAACGCTATAGTCACGTCATCACGACTTATGGCACCGGCGGTTCCCTTGCGTACCGCGTGCTGTCGTTCTCAGCCGCGCAATAACTGCTCGCTGAACTCGCAGACGCCGGTCCGAATTGTATTCCTCCAGGCAGTCCGGTTCAACGCTGTCTTCCCAACATCTGAAATCAATTTTACAACGTGAAAGATTTACCTGTGTAATCAACACACAGACACGAAGACAGTAATTCGTACCATTTATCGGGTCCCGGCCACCTTGTCGCGAAAGGTCAAATGCCACACTGTCGATAGCCGAGGCGATCGCAATCCCACTACGTCACCCGGATCTGTATGTGCATAAACAATTCGTTCAAACCCTGAGGCTTCCTTAGCCGAACACGGCTGCTCAACCCGTGAAACAAATTGTCCCCGTCCCACTGTCTCAGCCTGATTAACATTGACTAACTAGAATAAACTTCGTTTGTGTTCCTAATCACAGCGAAGTAGTGTTAATTTTTTATCCAATTACATTGCTCCTTCATTAATCTTTGATCAATAACATTGTAACTCATCACTTAAGTTCATAAAATTGTATCAACCAAAGAGGAGAGTTTATCGGAGTCTGTTCGATGAAACTTTGTTTTTCATGAAACTATATCGGTGGCTAGGAATATTCAAGACATGTGAAAAATTTGTAATGTACTGCATACCACACCAAGAATCCGACCAAAAACCAAAGCTTTTCGTAACACTCTAGTACAACCCAGCAAGCAACCGTGGATGAAGACTGCATTAGACACCATAGTTTCAATCAGTTGAGCATCCAAACACAAGCAGAATAATTTAAAGACGGGAAGATTTTACAAGTGACCGGAGGTTCATCTATGTGGCGAGACGACTACTGGACGTGATCCTCACTGGTTGAAACATCGCTTTGCAGGGTTCTCAATACCAGAAAAGGTTGCCATGGAGAAAAATTGGTAGACGCCAACAGATAGGATAGGAAGTTCGCCACTACTCACACCGCTTGTTGTAAACGTCTTTTGACAGGATAATGTCGCACTCAATGGCGAGCCTGTGTCCACAGAGTTTTAAACTATTCCTCTTCGTGGATCTTCAGTACCGTATCGCCAGTCAAAGGCTGGCGTTGTTCTTGATTATAAAAGCGCACTCGGATCAGTGGATTGATTTTAATTTTTGCAATCGCTTCACAGCAGGGGTGTCAAATGTGTGGACAAACCGCCGGTGCTTCATTCCGATAGTTCAGCCCGAATAAACTGACCGTCAATTTCAGCGCAAACAGCGACGCACGTCAGGGCTTTCTGTTTTTATTACTGTAGTTCACTCTTATCAGAGATGAAATAGTAGCGGGATGTCTGAGGCCCTTACAAAATGTCGGCGTGAACCTGATGCTGACATAATATTGTTATTGTTTGACCACTTTCAAGCAGTGCAGACAATGCTAAACGCTAGTTTGCGTAAAACCAAACAATTCATAAAGTGATTTGCAAAATGCTTCTACAAGACCACTGCAATTGCAAAGATTTATTGTTTAGTAACGATGGTAGAGTGGTTCCTGAACAGCTTGTGTAGTTGAGAAGTTGGATCCGCAGCGGCGAGGGTATAGAGAATGAATAGAAGCTTGTATATTCACCGCTAAAGAAGTATTCACATTGAGGTTGCAATCTGATTGCCATGTAGGGCGAGTATTCAACCGAGTATCCAACCCATTAACTGGAGCTACAAACAACACTACTACTTCTGTCAATCGGAGAGAGACGATTTCACATATAAGAAGACTGTCAGGGTTATGCTACTTTACGGCGGCGAGTCTTAGCCATTCAAGGTAGAAGGCATGAACGTTTTTCAGATATAGTCAGCGGTGTCTACGTTCGATTTTCCGCGCCGGATGATATAAACAGGCAAAAGACGAACAGGAATAGATGCGAATATCTGGTGGCGAGTGTTGAGCGAACTCCTTTGTTCAATCTTTAAGTTTGTATAGAACTATACCTTCACCAGCTTAAGATGTTCTCATGTCAACTTAAGATGTACCACGTGAATGGATCTGGGCAAGCTGACGTGATTTACTCTCCGCACCTGGTTGGACCGCATCCTCTTACTTTGTTAAAGCCAACCAACCCCCGTGCAGATTAGTCGTGTAGCCCTGTTCGCCGATGAAATCTAGCTAACCCCGTTGGGACATCTTAAATTGACATCGAGACATCTTAACCTGGAAAAAGTACAGATGGTTAAACTATGTATTAAGGACGCCACTTAGTCCTGTATCACGTCGAGCACTTTTAACCGATGCTACGACCGACTGGCAGGGTGAACTGATGAAGACGTAGCGTACAGAAACGAAGGCATTCAGTAACGAGCTGGTTGCTTTTGTTCGGGTTCGCTTCTCGAGCTGGAGTCCTCGCGAGTCATTGGGTCCGTGATTAAAGAATTTGAATGACATGGCGGCTAATCAAGTTCAACGGCATGAATGTGGCTATTGTTTATGTGAGTCGTCTGTGAAAAAAGTGTAAACATCAATGCAAGGCAATGAAAGCTGTCTTACGATTGACGTTTTACTATCACTTGTAGCCCGATTATCTGGTTTAAAATTGCAGACATTTTGATGTTAAACGTCTGGATTGAGGCATACTGATATTTACTGAATTGACCTCATCCTTTCCACTTTTTTCTTCTCAACTAGAACCTGCTTTTTTCGTCACGATTGTGCAGCAGTCGAGCATCAGCGCGAACTACTGATATATTACTGTCGTTGGTGGCGACTGGTTTGGCTTAGTTTCCCTGCTCGTATATTTGATATTAATCTGCCACTTTGGCGACCATCGTCAGTGGCAAAGATAGCATACACCATACTGCTCGAGACCGGAAATACTGACTGCGTGATTGAACCATAATTTATGTTTTCTATGTATCCGACATAACTTCCCGATGTTAACGAGAACGGTCCTCACTGCAAGGTGGAACGTCAAAACCGAGGGTTAAAGAAAAGCAACCAAGCAGTGTTTTACTAGTAAAAAGGTGGTAGGATGTCCTTATAGGTGTTGTTTACACGTAGGACATTGCCATATCGAACAGGCAGGGAAAAACACCAAAAGAACTGACGTCAGGTCAAATGCTATGACTCAAACATATTTCCCTCGATTCACAGGTCAAAAGAGTATACAACCGCATGCTGCGTATTTGACTACCCAACCTCAAGCGGAAAGAAGTGGGTACTTGTGCTATCTCATTTCATATCCATCGGAGAATCACGTAAACCAAATGTGTCAACCAATGGAAGCATAAACGCCTGACTGTAGTTCATTCACCTTATCGGTTGCTAAAACTACTTTGGATGACAATACAGTTAAGATCGTTGCTTAGACGGTTGTTCTGCTTACTGTAAACGTTAGTGGTGTATTAACCGTGCGGATACGATGGATAATATTCTAGCTGGGCAGCTCCTGGAAAATGCAGATTTTCGTATGCACCTTTTCGAAAAACGTCAAGTTAATCAACATGGTGTGTATTCTTTAGTCGGTTTGGAAAAGAAACGCAAACCATGATATGCAAAGTAAGTTATCAAGCCAAACTGTACAGAAAAGTTTTACGATTTAAAAATGTAGGATGTACTGGCGGATCGAACATAGCCCTACCTGCTTACAATAGGCAATGTGTTTGAAAAGGATTACCCATTTTAAATACGCGTATACCACAAGTTCTCCATTTTGTAATGTTCATAGAACGGTACTTATATGAGTAGCAGAAACGCGTTACTGTCGTCAGCCACTTTAGGTTCATCTATCTCTACCATTAATACACACACACGCACACACACATGGAGCACTTACTTCGGCAGGCACCAGTGATGACATATCCGACGTCAGCGACATTGATTCTGTTTTAATAGTTGCAAAAAAATTTGGGTTTGCTGAGGAATTTAAGCAACAGTCAGCATGCAATACTGATTTTCCGCAAGCTGATAACAGGTGCTCCTTCTGCGAATGTGGTTCCAAGGTGCCTACGAGGGATGCACTGTCAGGGCATTGCACAGCGACCACTTTGTTTGTGGACGAGAGTGATCCTGTGCCAGGATGTTGTTGAGAGTGATGATGATGTGAGTGGTGATGATGCAACGCGTGGAAGACGTGCTGCAATTTACGGTCAGAGCGAGACCCACATGAGCATGTGGAATGACCGCTGTTTGTAGAGGTGGTATTGAGTGGTGGCGGTAAGTTGACGTAGATGCTCTGACAAGTAGATTCTAAGGCGCCATTAACGACGTTTTTGTCTCTTTCCTCCAGATGGGACAAAACGGTGGTAGGACTGGGTTTAGTCAATTTTGATAAACTTGGCTGATATTGGGTTGAGGTGGTCGACAAACCGGTTCGTTGTGTGGAAGAAACATTGCAATAAGTGACCTAAATTAAAAGGAGGATTAAACTTTTTATTAATTTCAGCTGTTTGAACAGAACGAGGTGAACCACTGAACAAATATAGACCAGCAGGAGGTGTAAAAACCTCAACATTAATGTGTGGCAACAAACGAAAGCACTAAGACAAATGATAGCAGCAATGCGGCCTGTATAACTATTTCGCATCGGTTTCCCCTGTTAAATGGGTGGTTATAAACTGAGTAGCAGTTCGGTATTAAGTGATACAACACTGATACTCCACACCGCAGGATATCATAAGAATCATTACAAGGCCAGTAGTGATTTACGCACCGAAGCATAAATTTAATGTTTCACTCAAGCTAGTTAGAGGCGTTTGAATTAAACTGTGCTCATTTATATTCACTTCTACACTAAGCATTTGACGGATGGCCAATGTAGTGTACAACGAAAAGATAATCGTGTCAGAGATAAGATGTAAACATACCAAACTGACTGTTACGATAGCTTTCTGGACTGTTTTCGCTTTACAGTGAGGTGAGAAAACATACGAAATGATAACGAGATCAAGAGAAATAAACGCGTAAAACTTGCAGTTTCTGTGACAGGTCGGGTTCCGTCAACACCAACAGACTGAGATTGTTCACCCAGACTGAGCTGACAGGAAAGCTTTCTGTTGAAAGGAATTGGGTCGCCGGTGTTATATGTCACAGCGGCCGTATTGTAGCGAAGATTCCGTCTGCCTTTGCGAGAGAAGCGAGGTAGTAGCCGATCTAGTCCGTAGGAAGCCAACTGTTTGCCAATTTTTGTGGGATCTTTATTATGACCTTTCTCACGAAGCAACTGTGAGTGAGAATCATAGGGTGGAGCTGTCAGATCAAAACTCTTCCGCTCAGAAGTGCCTCTTAGAACTTTGGCATTAGGTAAAGTATTGGCTCGATGGGTTAGCTCATGAGTTCCGGTTAAGTTCTGCGAGTGCGAGCACCAACACGGAGTCGAGTTCGACTCAGTTTGTTCCGGACTGATGACCAGTTTGTGCTCTAAAGCACGGTTAGTTGGACACCAATTAGGATCGCACAAAGATTGGCTGCGATTAGTCGTAAAGGCGGATTGTGGTGGCAAGCTGCCGAGGATCGGATTGTTGAGATCTGGCTGGAAACATGGAAAATTCTGATCGGAAAACAGCAAACGTGACTTCATAGGCGAACAATCAATGTAGAGATTTCGAGTGAGATGGGATCGGGCATCAGGCTTGTCGATTAGACAGGCCTCGTCAAAATGAGCCGATACGGATCCAGAGGAGAGATCATCAGGATCACACAGAGAGTAGCTTCTAGTTTCCTCAAGACGATCTGTTGATTCCGGATGGCCCGTGTCTACCGTCTCCGCGTTGGACATGGAACATGAACCGCAAATGAGATTTTTGCCACAAGCATCTCCGTGAGATGCTGATAGTAAAGAACTAGATCCGGACAAAGAATGAAAAGTTGGTAAGGAGGAGAGGGAAGAGTGCAATGAGGATCGATTGACGGCATTCAGGGCCAGAAGGCGACCGAACATGAGATCAGCGGTGCGTGAGATGGATGGCTCTGAGCAAGAGAGCGACGTCAATGAAAGAATTGAACATGAGTGCCGCTCACGGTCAAGCGGATGGGTACGCTGAGATATGTGTTCACAACGTGTAATCTGATTCTGACCAGTTTTGTTTGTGGAGTGAGTGGAATCAATGACGTCCCTATAAAGTACAGCCTGTAAGAAAGGAAGCAAACCAGATCATGGCTTAAGGACAAAATGGAGCTGAAATACACAAGAGGAAAATTGTTAACTGAACTGGGAATTACGGTAGATGACATAATTCGATAAAAACAATACGAATTAAAACTATTAAAAAAATTGAACGCGAAGACGACTAATACTATCCCACTAACGCCGACCTCAAAGTCGCCGTAGTAAACGTTACGAACATGCAACCAACACGCGCCTTGTGATAATCCCCCAAATTTTTAACTAAACTAATCGTTTATAAGACAACAAGTACAAGTAGCTGCTAACAGCCCCGGGCTGGTGATGTTCGTGGAGAAGACAAATATGAGTACTCACGTTGAAAGAACGAGAAACACCCGCCGGTCGAACAGCTCTGGATTCCGATATAAGCTCGCAACCAGCCGTGATTTGTGCTTGGACTGGCCTAGAGATACCGGTAGTTTTGCGTTTCGTCACAATCTTTCCGAACGAGAACCTGCTTCCCTGTGACTTGCGTCGCGATGGGACAAGATTGCGTAATGTGGAGAACAGAGACGAGGCCTGGCCAGCAACATGAGAGAAATCATCGCACGCACGTGGATTCTTCACACAAACGTTCAGTGGTAAATGACGTTTGCTTCGCTTACGACAGCGTGAACAAAAAAGGCTGTGCAGTGGTAAATCGCCGTGAAAGAACTCAAACCAGGTATGGTAGGACAAAGAACCGTGGCGTGGACATCGAATAAACAACTGAAGCAATTGCTGTCCTTGATTTGTCAAACTGGACAGTTCACGAGGTACAACTATGGCATAATTCTGGTCGGTTAACAGCTGAGACCCATCATGGGCTTCAACGCGGAAAGTGTGTTTTTGGTGTAAATCCGTAGGTTCCATTACCTCTTCGGTAGCTGAAGTAGAAATCACAGGTTTACTATCTGGTGCTGGTTTTTCAGAAATTTGACAGCTGCTATGGAGATTATCGTGGCTTTTCGAGTGTTTTCGATGGAAAATCCTGAAAAGGAAATGGAACACAAGAAGAAGAAAATTAAAAAGATGACTACCGATCATGCAACACTAATGCCTAGGATTGGACAGCTACACGGCAAGTGTTTAACGCCAACAGATGAGTGGACGGTTAACCCACATCGATGTCAAAAACACTTGTAAAAATTAGAAGCAAGTTCTCGTCGAGTTACGAGAACACTTGTCACAAGTACACATTATAAGTGTCTTGAAATTTATCAACACAACCAAATTAGGTATAAGTGACAAAGGGGAAGTTATGAAGATGCGCAAGGAGTTGGTGAACACAAGTCTCTTCGTGTCAATAGTTCACTTAATCAATGTCCAACAAGGTGCAAATCGTAGTGTCACTCATTTTCAAGTGCGATTTACAGGTTGAATTGACAGGAATGCCACAGATAACCAAAACGACGCTCACTCTAGGTAAACTTCAGCTGAAAGTGGGCTCGAATGTAACAAGGAGTAGGGTTGAAAACATGGCCCTAACAATTACCCGGTGCACCACTAGATCTAAGCTTGGGAACTGCCTGGGTCAAATCAACACACCCTAAACGACGCAAAAACCAATATTGAAGCGGCGTCGTGATTGCTACTTGTTACTGAGTTGGCTGAACCCAGAAGTCCACGCTTTCTCTATTTATCAGAACTATAATCGCTTGCGAGATTTTGACATGAATGTGTGATTCGCTTGACGACAAATAACTGAAAACAATCTGGCTCAGTATACTGCGTTCTCATGACATCACCAGATAACACAACGAAATTCGGTTTATTCTGGTGTGTCGTTTAGATGCAACACATCAAAAAATGCTGAACAGATAGTTACGTGAACCGCAAAAGTTCAATTTGATTGCCACACACAGGGCACTCGGTAACAACATTACGTGGACAACAACAGTGAAATCCAATGGTAAAAAAATGGTACGACGGTTTATGAAGTTGACACAGTCTTTAAAAAAATCTGGACGACTAACCACGTGAATAACTACAAAACGTTTGATGAAGAAAACCCGTGTAATCGCACAAGGAAACTACCAAGATTAACATACGGAAAGCTTAAACTATCAGATCACGGATGTTTGTGTTCATACGAACTGGATATTGTCAAACTAAACGAAAATAGACAGCATTGGTGGAGGTAACCCTGGTGTTCTGATCTATAACCCACTGTGGTTGGTGTCATTGCCACTGAGCTGTCACGAGCTTGGAACAAAGTAGCGTCCTTGATTGCTGACAGACGAGCAATCAGTTTTACAGAACCGATGGTCCTACCACTACACCATTTCAATAAGGAATATCTGACAATCAGAAGTAAAATGATCAAACTAACCGGTGGATTTGCTTCCAACGGTTTACAGTTGAGGATTTCGGAGCATCCAATTCAACAGAATAGATCGGCGAGAGGTCCGACGACACGATGGGTAAGGGATGAGCTGTGCTGTGGTCTAGTGGCCCTGTAGAGTTTGGGTGACCATGAAACGCGAGATGGCTGGCGCAGTCGACAGCGTTTGACACTTGCGTTATAGAACCGGTAAACGGCGCAGCATCCGTAGCTCTGGGAATCTCCAGCAGAAACAGGGCATCGAATGACAACGAACGTCCAACATAGGAAGGACAAAAACACACCCGATATTGCCGACATCGGTGTCTATAAATGCGATGGTAGTTGGCGCACAAAGCGAGTTTCTTCTCTTTCTTACTGCACGAAGAGCACGTGTGGCAGGGTTCCTGACGATACATCTTGCGAGAGGGATTAGAATTTGGTTGAACAGACAGTACCGTATCCAAGTTACACTTGAACACTCCCACCGACGCAGGGCGCACCTCAGGCTCCAAGATGGCACTTTTCGATGGTGCTATTTGTTCTATAAACCACATGGATGATGCAACCAAGAACATACTTATAATCTACGGCGTTAAAGAATACTGAATGTCAACAGAATAACACAAGAACGATTCAATCTAGTTATGTGCGGATATGGTCGATAATCTATTACCATATTACTACGGTCGACAGAAAACGTTAACTGTCTGTAAGGATTTAATGCAGCTGACTCCCATTAAGATGACTTATCACCCAACAACATATTAGTATCGGGTATAGCATGAAATCGCTGGAAAGAGTTGATCACACACCGGAACATGGAACTCTGCAGATTCAATGACTTAAGTCACCAGAAAGTGAGTTCGTACACCGTATCCAACAGTGTACGATTCACATCAAGAGAAAATTGCCGCTAGCGGTGGTATGTGTGTGGATTGATCAAACAGTGTACGAGCCGAGGACCAATGCGAACACAATTGACTGACGCCATCGAAATGTCCATATGTTATCTGCAAAATCACGAAGGTACACTTAACCTAAGCAATTCCGCTGTGTAAAAATGTCCGGTTCAGCCAAACCACTAAAGATACTAACAAGCCGATACAGGCACTGGCATACAGTAGTTAACAGGCCATAACTGGGTGTGAAACAGTTCTAGTTAGATATAAATGGTCAGCTGTGTTCCTAGCTAATGTGTCACTATGACCTTCGCCGCTGTATTACTTACTACGTGGTGTACTTTTGGTTGCTCTGACCTGGATAAAAGCATGAAAAAACTACACTGTAACATTTCCGCTGTGCACAAAAAATATGGCACATCACGTGATGAGAGCATTTAGTCGCTTGTTTCAATCATATATTGAAGTGTCTTGGGAAAGAAGTGCATATAACAGCATGCTAAAGAAGGTTACAACAGGCACAACTACATTCCCACGACTGAGTGTGGGTCTCAGCCAGGTCTTTCAGTGTCCCTACCCAACGACGCTAACATCTTACGGACCTCAACCGGGGAACCAATTAGGACCAACCGATGTCAATATTGTCACACCCCTATGCCAGGCTACTGGATGACCATTGCCCTGTTCTTACTAAAGAACACCCATAGAGCGTAGTGTGATAGGCTCTACCTTGGCATACACAAGACTTATCCGGGCCATCTGAAACAGTGGAGTGAACTATCTCACGGGTGAAGGTGTCTGATCCCAACACAAGTCGCCATACGTCATCACTACGCACGTGGTGCAGCAGCCACACACGAACACTGCCTCGTGGACGACTGCCAAAAACAGAGAGCATACAAACAACACCGAAACGAAACGGCCGGGCTGAACAACAGTGGAGCAGTACCACGCCATCAGATATGATACCAGTCTCATGCTGATCAAAACTTTCAAATAAATCCGCACTAACAACATTCACAGCTAGTGTGGGCACAAGTCATTGTCAGTCTAGAAGAAACCTTTTGAACTAACGTGGCGCAAAATACATTGTGTCGTGACGCCCCAATTGTCAAACGTCTTAAAGCAATCCCACCATCGACAAAGTAAAGGTTAGGATTCTGTTCTCTGAGAGCACAGTCTCGTGTGAGACAGTGCCAATTACGAGAGAAGAAAAAAGATAGGGTGGGACAGCTTGCTGGGAGCTCTAATACTACACTTACCAGTCAAAGCGCAAAATGGAAGTCGACATTTTAATCATATCAATAACAGGATTATAAAAAAAAAAACTATCCGCTATATTCAGCGCAACTGGATCCAAGACAAGTTTGTCTTATGTAAAAGAAGTTAGAAATGGAAATGAGGGGGAATTAAACAAACCTCACACGTAAACGATTTACATACACCGTATTTTAGAGGTGGTGAGCGAACTGGCACTAACTATCCACGTGGGTACCCAGAGATCTCATTCACATACTTTGTTAGGTTATCTCAGCCCCTAACTGATCGACTATCCGTTATTGGGAGAAAACTGTTTTGGCAGACAATTAGACAAAGTAGCGGATAAACGAAAAGAATGAACACATGATCTCACCTGCATCCCAAAGATCTTCATCAGCAATGAAAACACCTTGCTGAGTGAATCCGTTTGACGGTAGGGCCGCGTTATCTTGTCGGAGCTGCTGTACCGTATTGATCGAATTCGGTTCAGACGGGACAGAATTGGGTACAGCAACAGCAGCTTTTGTTCGTGGGCTGAAATGCGGGCGACATACTTTACTGAAGCGTTTGGGATACCTATAAGGCCTATGTGGATTCGGTGATGTTTGTGGGTCCGTACTCGTGGTAGTTGTGGTGAGACTGACAACCGGTTCTTGGCGAGATTTTAGTAGACTGCGATTAGACAAAACAGGCGTCGGCAACGGGAACTGCTTGGAGGTGGTGTTCGCTGAGAACATCGAGGTAGGCAAAGGTCGTTTTGCAATGATTAGTCCAGCAGGAACTCGTACAACCTGCGTTTCCTCCAAAGAGGAATGGAGTACATTATCCATTTCGTCGTAAGTAGGCATCACAGGTGACCGAAACGAATACGAGTAGTCCTCAGGTGGGCGAAAACCGAGAGACCTACGTGCGTTTGGAAAACAGGAGGGGGTGCTAACTATGTTAGCATAGGTGGACGAAGTGAAAGCAGGCAAAGTAGCACAGTTTGCAGCAACTCTGACATCCGGGCGAGCCACGGTGAGATCGGTTGCGTGAACATCAGTATCTAGACAACAAGAAAAACAGGAAAAGAACATGCCAGTTCAAAAAGCAGAAAAAAATTATTATGTGGACCAAATCTGAATTGGTGATTTTAGTACATCGTATCCACTTTCAAGTCCGTTTCACAGTTCCGTGTTTGTGTAGACTCATTACACAAAAATCTTCCAATCAAAACTCTAAACCACAATGCTATCAAATCTGGATTTAACTCAGTTGTTTCAAGTTGTGTGGACGGTTGGGGACATTTCACTACATTGGAGTTCTTGCGGAAGTAAGATCAAATTAGCTTGACCCCAGATACTACAGTTTCATCGACCATCACCTCCTCCTGATTCATCACAGCCAGGAAAGCAGACATCAGAGAACAACGGACAGGGATTCGCCCAGGATGAGGATATCCAGATCATAGTTCTAACTTTCCACAAAGTTTGCAGCCGCGTACCGCTGGCTAATCAGTCGTATAAATGTGGATTCAGTGTCAGAGGTGGAGTACGTCAAAAATGATCATTTTAAACAAGTTAACTCAATTATGTCGCAGAAGAAACAGTGAAGAACTGCACATAACACTCACAGAATGTTGGCATAGACCAGTCTGATGAAAGGCTGCCGAGCATTCATTATGTCGACGATACGGTATTGCTATGTGATCATATTCATTAGATATAACGCTAGATAGCAATGCCAAGTGTACTGGGATTCGATCTGCTCCCTCAAGGTGTGAGTCATCTACCTCCCCAAAAAGTGTTGTAATTAAGTAACTTACATTTGGACAATGAAGCAACGGAGGCTGTTGGATAGCTGACATGCTTAGAAAGCCACATTATCAACAGCGAAAATATGATAAATGAAACAGAGATCTAAAGGCCATGGTATATTGTGTCAAGTTCGTACCTGGGGTGGGAGAAAAACACTTGGCTGAAACTTGCGAGACGCGCATGCATGGTGAATATGAGAGCAGTGTTTTACCCAATACCAGCGAAACGTAGTGAAGTGAAAGATATAGACCGTCTCGAAATATTCAGCTGTCGACGTCTGCATCAATCTGGGCGCATCGACTGGTAAAGACAAGTAAGGGTGCGGTTGGGGAACGGATATCTGGAGGAGGGTCAGGTTGTCTTCAGTTCAATATATTAGGACGCACAGATTTAGACGGTTGGTTCGTGTTCATTAATTGCCGGCCTCGTCAAGTACCCTCTGCCGATGCTGTAGTCGACTGGGACAATAGGTGAAGACGGCAAGCGACGACGTGACACAAAAAGTTGAAGACACTAAGAGGCTGGCTCCTATAGGTCACGTTCATCTGCCAAGAAGAGACCCTCATGATTCGTAGTCTGTGGCTAGAGACGGTATGCGAAACAGCTACTAATGGGGTCCAGTAGTGTTATCGTGACCGTAAAAGACGTTTGGCTTGCAAAGCTGTTAACTGCATGAAATCCCGTACAGATTATGTTAAAACATAGGAACACGAACGCGTACACTCATTTGCAAGGCTGACATGTACTCACACACATTGGGTAGAAGTACGCTGGCATTCGCCCTGGTGGCATGTACCCCATAGTATTCACACATTTTTCTAATAATTGCTTCCGGTCAATCATCTTCCTGGCATTGAGACCTGCCTGTTAGTTCCCGAATGTACGCATTATACTACTCACAAACGAAGCTACTTGTTATACAACAGTGTTATCTTTGCTTGGTCACCTTGCTGTTAAATGAGTTTAAACATGAGATTCTAGTAACCAGATCCATTATCGTCACCATTTTTGCTTAGGGTTAATTTTTCAGCCCGTGCTGGGATTGGAGTAAAGCATGAGGATCAATCACTGGTGCATTGTTGGTAGTGGTGGTGACGATTATCTCACCCATATATGTCGCTTGATGCCGAGACAAGTCAGACTAATCTGTTATGATTCGGCATCCTGTTAACGACACAAACTGGGAGTTAGTTTGAAAGTAGTCAAATAAATTAGGTTCCAGTCGACGGTCATCTGCGCTTACACGAAGAATTCCAGGTAAGGGCGAAACTGACCGTGCAGTAGAGGTGTGTGTAGTACTTCATCCCAGTAAGCTAGTACACAGAGGCAAAACAGGATGTAGTACACATGTGTCCCTCAATCGGCTTTAATCTTAGGTGAAATGAAATTCGCGCTTACTGTTACTTTTGATAACGGAGTGGGTTCAGTCCAGTTACGGCTCTCAGTGACACTTGTGTTGATCGTATCCAACAGTGTGTAACCACTATTTTGGAGACGACTAACTGTTGCACGTCTTGGATACTTCTTGACATCGAAAAGCCAACGGAGGCAGACAAGATATCTGACGACATTATAATAACATCTAGAGGATAACTACCGTGCATGCATATAACAGCTTTGCGTGTGTGCACCGACTGGTACGTCACAATGTAGCAATTGCACATATGCGACACATTTATTCCGTGACCTGTCAGGCGTAACCTATAAACGTCGTAAACGATGTGTTCGTGCCCGTACCCAAATAAACTGAGGACGGGTGCGTCTCGAGACTAACTATAGAACATGTGAGATAATCAAACACATCGCAATAAACGTGAGAATCAAACCAACAGCTAATTGACTTATCAGTTAGAATACAGAAACTTGAGTTAGACTAGTACCATCAACACTGACCACCTACGGTATGGATACTGACCGGAGCTCCGGCAACCCTCAATGTCTCGCTTAGAGGTGGGCAACCCCATACATGACGCCTGTCAATAAACCATATGATGGAAGCGTTAAAAAGCTGAACCCAACTTGTGATGGAAATAACCGTGTCCTGATGGATCGAAGAGGCATAGCATCACTAAAACGTCTGCGTGAATTCAAAAAAAATCAAACATGAGAGCGATGATGTCCAGAGTAAATAAATAGGTGAGCATGGCGTGGTCTTTGAATCCAGTTTTCTTCACTCCGAATCCATTATCAAGTAGTCCACATGCACACCGTGTCGTTATAGTGACCAACTCTAAACAGATCACAACTAAAATCTTTTAACGTTGACTGTTCTGCAACGCTGAACTCTTTTATTCGAGGGCACAAAACCACGGACAGGAGCAGGTACACAGAAAATGATTCTACGGGGAAACTGTAGACAGAGGAATCGGAAAAACGGTACACCCATATTAACGACCCCCCACCAATAACCACCAGTTTCACAAAGTACGATCTAGGTTCAATAGAAAATATACAGTAGGCAGCTCTTTCTCTCCTCCACATAACGGCAACGTTTCTTTCCAGATTTGTTACTGTTTCGGCTCTGTTCACACTACTGTCAATTTAACGAGACAGGAGAGTTAGGTTCAAAATTAAGGTTTACGTTTGAACCAAAAGTATGGGCCAGCATCGGCGGTTCACATATACCGGGCACTTCCGCAAGAATATTCCGAATTCATGTTCCAAAGCTATGACTCGGTCCTGAGGTGCTGTGTGAAATGATGTCCTAGTAATTCTCTATGCACAGTGGTGCCCAACAAACGTTACAGACTGATAATATGAAGGGTTTCAATGCAGAGACGGTCATTTGCTCATACGTACTTCCGAGGAACAACGACACGTTGGCGCAACGGAGAACGAAAGGGAAGCTACGTACGGTGTGAAACTGAATTGAGGGTGAGTTGATAAGAATCGCTATGACGGATTAGGATGATCAGGCTCAACGATCACGCCAGATCTCCTGATCATCAAAAGCACACTGTGAATGGCAGTATTTAGCAAATGTGCACTTTCATTGTCGAGTCATTGGAGTGTTCTGTAACAAGGATGTGGTTATTTCATCGGCAAATGTAGATTTCATACACAGCGAGTTGAATTCTGCACGTAGGTCAAGTGGCGACGTCAGCAAAAAAGCGAAGATAATCGACATCGACAGAATGGAAATATCCTTAATGAACTGTTCGGGTTCGAGGTGAGAAGCAGGCTTTTCACAAAAACAGAATCCAACGGCTGCGACATCGATGCGGTTAAGACAACACTTCTTTGACATTAACTTCTCGAGTGAAAGGTAACGGTTACTACCGAATTATGCTACGAAAACTACACAATTACAGTCTCAAGGAACGCTTACTCAGCTGGCTAGAGGACGATCTGATCTGGAGTAGGTTAACATCGAGATTAATGGACAGATAGCAAAACAGTTCCTTGCCGATAGCGATATTTCGCGTGAATCGATTCTACATCAGTTGTTTATTCTAGTTGTTATTTAATTACCCAGAAATGTCCACTTAACGATGTTGGTGTACGCCGATGACATATAAATCTAGCGAGTTACAAAATGTCCGGAAGATATGGAAACCTTACAGAAAGACCTGGACAGACTTAACTAATAGACCCTAAATAATAGATTATCATGGTCGACGTCAGCGGGTGTAAAGTCACGAACACATTTGCCACAATCCGCATGCGAATGGCCTTAATGATAAGCAATATAAGTTTGTCTATCAAATGCACAGCCATTGCCAATAAGTTACAAATAAGACTGGACCGCTTAGGAAGGATTTGTGGATACGTTCACCCAAAAGCTTTTTTCGCTATGTTCGGCCCCACAAACTGCCCGGAAACGAACATACAAGTCCGTCATACTTATCTTAAAAGTACTGACACTTACTGCAAGTATTCAGAGATGGACCAGTAAAATAGTTATGCGGCCCAGAAGAATTAACTATTCAGAAATATTAGCCAAACTATGGTAAAAGTTCTGAGACAATAGTTTGTGTGTGTGACGAATTGGCACCATTAACCTGACCCACTTTAACTAGTAAAAGTCCTTAACAAGTAAAGACGTTACCGTTCCGTCGAAGGTCCACCAGTTTAGAGTTGAGGTCGCGTCGTCTCAATATAGCCTAACTTTTAAGAATGATCATAAGATTGCCTCTGGTTGAACCGAATTGGTCTACGATCAACTGATAGCGAAGCGAATTAAACAAAATCTGTAAATTGTCTGGATGGTAAACAGCGAGGTGAATAATCGACTGCATCAACACCCATAGAGAATATCTCAAAGCAAGAAGAATGATAAAAAACAAACGAATTATTAGAACCCAAAGGTGAAAATAACCACACACTAACACATAACTGAAATCGGTTGAATGAAGAATGACTACCGGCTTGTTATTGCATTTCCTTGATCACGCCTGCAATCTAGTCCTGAAAATCATGTTGCCAAGATGACCACAAAAATGCGCTGTGCAGTAAGGCTGAGTGGTGAAACAAGCTGACAGAAACTTTCTTTTCCAGGCGATCGCTAACTGTTTTGGTCTTCATCGAACAGGATGTTGTTAACCAGAAGTGAACAGCAAACAAACAAACATCGTCATGTCCAATCTGATCGAACGGATATGTCGCTAGTGCATATACATAACAGTGGAGCAGATATGAATAAGGGTGATGAATACACTACGTAGATATGCATCTGATTCATCCCAGGTGAATACTGCAACAACTCCGTTCACTTCTATGTAATAGCACATACCATAATATGAATGAACAGAATATTGTACTGGCTTGCACAGTCCTAAGATGACTTTAACCAATCTGCTGACGCAAGTACAGTTGGTCAACAACAGGTTGCCAAATTCACGACGAAAGAGAAATCTATAAGTGAATTACAGCAGAAAAACGAGCGGACGATTGGGATATTTATTAACCCAAAAACGGCCTTCAAGATTAATTTTTTTAATGCGCACTTCTGTTGCTGCTCTCCCCGCAAAAATGATCTGGGAGGGGGGGGGATATGAATAAACAATTGCAAGCATCTGTCGTGAGTGCTCTATACTTGTTAAGAGTGTCCGTTATCTCCTCAGTTTAAATACCTACAACCGTGTTTGAACGTGATGTATGCTATATTCCCTGGAGGTGTTCAACCTATAGGTAAGCCCGGGTGAAACATTCAACTTCGGTGAAAGTGCTAGATGGTCACTTGTAAGGCAAAATAATGAAAATCTATGGATAATTAAACCCAGCGTCCTCCATTTTAAGTGACATCTGTCAACAGCACCTGATAAGGTCATGAATGATAGATTGGAGAGAGTACTCGGAAGTATCTCAGTAACTTGAGGTGGAGCTTCTCCACTGGTGGCACGTGAACCGATATATGTGTGACAGGACCAGCGTGTACGCGATGCACTCTACAAGCTCTAAATAAACACTACAAAGAAGGCTGATTGATTGCAACCCTATATATATATATATTCAGTGATGTAGTGTGATGCAGCTTGTTTCGAAACAAAAGTCAAGGACATCGGTAACTGCTCTTCCAAGTGGGCAGTCTGCACCAGCTCGTTGGTGAGCATTTAAAACGGTTCGTTTTCAGTTGGACAGGCTTCGTGAGAAATATTGCGTTTTTTCTCGCGGGACTCCTATACCTGGGTGGTTTTAGACTTATACACGACCGCTTGTCCAGTGGTATAGCTAAGTTAGAATGTTGGCTTCATATGACAGCTTGAGAGCGAGTAAACTGCGATGCCAAACATTCGGGTGACAAGTGAGTTTAACACATTTTGAATTAAAACATCGCTGACCCAGGAACATCGATTTAAATAACACCCATGTGTCCCAGACAACGGTCCGGGATGGAGTACATAGGACGATCTACTACTAGTTCCCACATTCCTTCGGCAACCCTCACAGCAAGGCTGAAATCAGAACTGGGAATTGGTTTGCCCTCTTCTGAATCATAAAGGTGGGGTTCCGATGACAGGGCAACCCACGATAGTAGCACCAACTGCCTAGGCAAACGTCTTGGACATCGGTTACCTGTTGGCACGAGTCTACTGGATTCGAGACGAGCAGATGCGGACAACACCAACGAAAGGCATGCATGTGCAAGTGTGTTTGTATCACAATCACCGATGCACAGGTCCACATCAGTGGTCAATATGTTGGAGCACACTGTCAATCAAACAAATGGCATATCTGGAATCACATGGGGCTTAAGGCCAGAGAATTCAGACTATCGAAGCGTCTGGTCCCGTCAGAAATCTTGAATTACAGACGATGACGCATTTCAGTAAGAAAAGGACGAAGACGTGTCAACGTGAGAAAGTATGCAGAACATTTGTTCACACGGACTAGAAAAACTGCGAACAGGCAACAAACAGTATCGATTTTATGCTGCACCGGCCCGTTTAGGCTTTGGACACAGAACATGTGCTGACCAACTGACACAAGTGGCAAAAAGCACGAATATGACGGACGAACTTATGCAAACCGCACATCGATTGTGATAAAGCGGCAACATCGTGCAACATGCAAGTGGGAGGCATGTCCTGAGGAGCTAGTTGGCTGAATCAAGTACCGAATCGCGTACAGTATCGATTTTTATTTGTTTACCTACTGACCTTGATAGGAATTGTAGATAGTATGCATCATCATCATAGACAGCAATACATCAGTGGTTCACAATGATCCTTAACTGCCACATAACCATGAAGAGGAATAAAAAGCAAACCCTGTTTAGGGAGAGAGAAGAAAAAATGGGAGGGGAATGGACCTAACTACTAAAAATAACTACGTCTATATTCAAACATACATCAAGGCGCCTACACCTTGCAAACAGACAACCGAGTTGTAAGTGAAAGTAAGGCATTATCAGCAAGACAGCATCCTCACGGCTTTCACTGCCCCGCGTTCAAATGACTTCACTGAAGTTGATCACGATGGAAAAAAGACTGAACAAAGACCAGAGATCGGTCATCAAAAATGGGAATGGAAAGAACAAACCTCGGAAATCTCACAGCCTGACTTCGAGTAACGAGACAGTACTTAGTATAAGTGGGACAGAAAAACTGCAGCACGGTACCAAGTCCCAGAGTAAATTAAGTCAAGAAACACTATAACCATCCTGGAAGGTTGATTTTCGGCAGCAGGACAGTCTCTTAATGAGTTGGATAATAAGAGGTTAAAAAAAAACTAGCCACGATGTACAACGGGTTCGTGATAGACACGGTTAAGATTCGCTAAGAAACTGGCTAATTAGGGAATTACACATATGCTATCGTCCTCTGATGGAAATCGTGAGCCTGGACTAAGGAGAAATGTGCAGAGAATTATAGCGATTAGGTGAAAAAGGGTTGGGGTTATCTTCTAAGCAGCAGTAAACCACCGTGCAATAGCATAAGCGTTACAAATTCATTTCAGGGATTTCCTGCATTTTGATAAGTGCTTCAATGGACGAGAGATCCGATTAGAAAACCTTGATTAGCAAGACAATAGAAATAACGGGATACTAATATGACTAATGGGTGTATGAACACGCATCTATGAATTGGGAAGTAGGGTTGGAAGGGACCAAAGGGCTGTGCGGAGAAATAAACCACAAGGAGAAACAACGTCACGTTATGGTTCAACGTAACCTTGAACGCTCAGCAATAGGGTGGGGTGCGACGGTAACGACAATAAAAAGACTAGTATCGCCATTGAACATTCTGTGATAGGATGACAATAAAGCGTTCATACATTTTGAAGAAACAGTAAGGAACGAGTTCGAGGTCAAGTAATTGAGTGGTACAATTTATCTTACGACACGGATTCAGTTGAAACTTACAATTAATCTACGCCGAACAACACATTCATATATTTGGGAATAATGGTGCCTGGAAGAGCAGGCATTAAAACACCGTAGATGGAAAAGAAAAATTGTGACAGGAAAATTTACTGAAATACCTTGAAGCCTACAGAAAACCGTCAGTGAAGTGGACACGACTAGTGAAACACTCCTGATGACCCACCGAATACGTGTTTCTGAAGAAGCTAGAGAAGTCTGTAGTTAACGCGATGGAATACATCAGCATAGTCCATGAAAAATGCGAATTGTTCAACGTTCTGATCGGATGACGACGGAATGGAATGAATCAGATGGGTAGGCACACTCAACGTAGATCCTGAGAGACGATAAGCAGACTGGCACTAAATGTTACTTCTAATATGGTTTGATACTACCTTGAACAATCACTTTTCGAACAATATTAGCAAGATCGAGGTATATACTAAGCATCAGAATTTTGGAGTACTCCTCTGTGATAATGGTAATAACACTAACAGTTCTCCTACTTCTAGCATATGAAATCACATAATGCACTGAGAATACGACCACTAGTGGCTGTACTAAATATTGTGTGCACTTTAACAAAGTGGGAGATAGACCATCTGGGTTATCTCATCTACTAAGGTTCATTACTTTCAGATCTTTAAAAATAACTGAACCTTCGACAACATAATGCAAAAGGAAATGACAGGAAGACTCATGATGATAAGTAAATTTTCAACATTGCGAACGGGTATCTTTGAAGAAAAGGTTAAACCAGTTAGCCGCCTTAACAGCTTCTAGATAAACGATCGTTTTTGTTTCCAAACACCACCTACACCTATGTTAAGTTAACACTCGCGCTTTGCTTAATGTTTGAATGAGAAACGGTCAGCTAATTTAGAGATCTCTTCTTTTTTCCTGTACACTTTTGTGAGGGGACTGAGGTTTCGCGACAGCATCGCTGAGAGCACTTTAATTAGCAAGAGGAATGGCAGGAATAAGTCAGACATTTCACAGAGCTGTGATGAAACACAGTAGCACGAAAATATCAATCAGCTCATCGTGCAGAAAACACATACGTCCTGTTTTATTCTGGAATTTTCTACAATTATCGACCGTGGAAAGTGGCAACGAGGAAGACTTTCCAGGGAAAGTCAAATGGGCCACACAAAAAAACGCCTCATAAAGCACTTCGGAGGACAGAAATTGTGCGACCGAACGAAACTTACTGTATCCGGAAGTATTATCAACCGTATGGCTATTATTCAGAAGCTCAGTTCCTCGTTCATCGGGATTTCTTCGACTGCTAGAGCGACATTCAGACGGCTTCGATAGCCCGGATAACAAATCAGGCGGGGAGAGCGAACAAGCAGATGGGAAAAAGTTCGAATAGTGCCGATTAGTAGGAAGCGCGGGAACCGAGCGTCCATAAATCATTTGGTGATTGGATAGCGCGCACGATGAATCCTCGGTACGCACAACCAGACAGCTTTCCGGTGTGGTGAATGGACTGGAAGTAGACACACAAAGGCCGGTCGGATGGCTTCGTGAAGGGACATTCTGAGCAGGAGACATTGAATGACGGCTACTGCACACATCCGGCGAGGATTCTAACTGTTGTGCACGAGGGCAGGAGCTGGAGACAACCACTTCGTAATTACGAGCGCATGGACCAGGAGCAATGGGAACCGAACCTGTTGACGAGTGACCAGCACCTTGTGGCTGAGAGTCAGTCCACTTACGAGTAGACCGAAGCTCGGGATTGTACCGTTGCGCCATGAGTCGCTCGATTACGGTGGTAAGCTCCTCAAGAGATCTTCCATCCAACTCAAAGGTATGTGAACCACGACCTGGCACAAAAACGCAAGATGAGTTGAAAATAACAGTTTTCGAGAGTCATCAGACGCAAGTCAAGGAGGGAAAGTTCAATTTTTATTATATAAACTACAAAACTACTATCCCACATGTGGGAAGGACACAACTCAGACTGAACTGTCCTTGATGATAAAAGAATTTTAGGCTATCCAGGCTCGAACCTGGAATCACAACATCGACAACCGGTATCGCTATCATGAAGTTAAACAGGTGTAGTACATCTAGATAGATAAGAGGAGAAAACCCAAAAATCTCAAGACAGGAAGAAGAAATAAGGCAGGGAATAAACAATAGAAGAAAGAAAGGCAGAAAGACTAGAGTAGTTCAAAAGACCAGTCAACGCTACTGAGCGTATCACCACATGTACATGGTGGAATTTGAACCTGATTGCATGACAGTGCGGATGGGGCCGCAACTTGTCGCGACAGTGACGAAGGGTAAACATGGGAACTAACACTCCTCAAGGTATAGACAAAGCGCACCGTCGCTTTGGATAGTGTCTCTATCTGGTGAGAAAGACTACCAAGAAGACTTCAGCCTGACAAGCAACACTGATATATTTTACCCAAGAATCTAGTCCACATTAAACAGTGGTGCCTACAGCATTGCACAATCATCTGATGTTTTTACCGAGCCGCCGTCGGTGGTAGACTCAACGGATCACGCTCTGAACGGTAAGTGTCCACCTAGTACACGAAGAACCTAGATGACTCGATGAAGGTTGTGCAAGTCTATAACGTAGTGAGGGCAGATCAAAGTGGTCACAGATTAACCTGACCAAAAATCCGGCCCTACAACCTGTCCATACGAACAAATTCTGTTTTATGCAACTAACTTGACATGCACCAACTGTTTAAAAACTGATCCCCTCCGAATAATGTTTGAAGAAGAAGGCTACCGACATGAGCGCAAATGAATCAAAATCCAATAAACAAAGATAATTCGGAGAAACAGATGGTGCTTGAAAAATGGCCTGAACTGCAGATCCACAAAACAATGAGGTCATTGCTGAGCGGTCCAAAACTGAAAGCAGAAAACATCAACGCTGAACTTGGAAAGACGGCATACATTGGTATTGAACATCAGTTTAATCGTTAGACCGTTGGTCACGTAATCGTCCACAAGTGTCTATGGGAAATCTCAAAGCGATGACCACATGGATAAGTCAACATGACCTTAATAAGCTAGCACGCCGAAGCACAATATATCAGTAGAACCAGAACGGTTTGTTGTGACCGCAGAAGACGCTTGGCCTGCAAAGTAGTTTACTGCACGAACTCTCTTACAGATCATGTTAAACGTGGGAGAGCAAACGCGCACAATTTTTTGCACGGCTGACGTGCATTCACATACATTGGGTGACAATACGTTGTTATTCGCCTTGGTGGAACTTCTCCCATAGCGCGTACACACTATTCCGATAGTCTCTTCTGGTCCGCCGTTTACCTGGCGTTGAGGGCTTTCTCTTTTGTTCCTGGATGTTGTTTGTGAGCACTGCACAACTAGTGAGTAGTATACCACTCACAACGAAACTGCCTGTTAAACAGGTGGGCAATGCTTGAAATTGTTATAACCGGAACGGTTAGGTTGACAGAGTGGAATTTCAAGCTTCATCAGTCGATGGTATAAATTCAAGGGATTTAGTACTGCTTGCTCAAACCAACGAAGATGCAACTGTTGATGTCAATATACAGTCATCATCATCATCATTACAGACAGCAATACATAAGTGGTTCACATTGATGCTTAACTGTCACATAACCATGAAGAGGAATAAAAAGCAAACCATGTATAGGAAGCGAGAAGAAAATGAAGGGAAAGTGGAGGGGACCTAGTCACTAAAAATGGCTACGTCTACATTCAAACATACAACATCAAGGCGCTTACATCTTGCAAACAAACAACCGAGCTGTAAGTGAAAGTAAGGCATCATCAACAAGACAGCTTCCTTACGGCTTTCACTATCCTGCGTCATTAAGTGCACTCACTTCACAAACAACTGGGGCAAACAACGACAACATTCACGCCACTGTACTCGGTTGACCGCCAACTCACCTAACTTCTCCAGCCACC
>LUCH01001110.1:125352-136346 GCA_013368495.1 Paragonimus heterotremus
GTATGGAATTACTGGTGTTGTGACTATTCATGGTTGTATGTGGGCTGAGATACTGCCAGGGCGCCCAGACCTAGACAGGAGAACGATTAGGGTTCTCAACCAAAGCCTTTGGCTAAAAAGCCTATACCGCAATGCAGCGGGTAGGTGGTAGTGTACCAGAACTGGTACGTTTTCCGGAAGAAGATGCCAATCTTCTTCCAACCCCCAATCTGGAAGGCCAGGAGACTGGTTTGTCAGACCTCCACCTATTGGCCTGTTGGCATGAATGACTCTATCGGTGTGGTGGCCACACCGTCCAGTTTAGCGCAATAGGTCATCGAGATGCGCAAGCCATCACACCACGTCAAGGTCCAGTCTCGTTGTGACAACTCAATATACGGCGCCATAAACTGGACGCCAGTGGTGACTTAGATATTCCGGACACAAAGCAGACGATGTGACCTCAACGCGAACTTATCGAGGATTCGTGAGATTCAAAAATCATCCTGCAACTGTAACATACTACATGAAACAGCAATTTTGAGGGCATCAGGTAACGTCTGAGTTTTGTAAGTTGTACAAGATAGATATGGGGAATTCGGCTGACACCAACTGAATATCAATCAGAATTGATCACAGCTCTTAAAGTATGACTGATTTTCTGGACAGTCATTTTGAAAATGATCACTGGACTTGATTCCAGCGCTTGTTACAGCTAGTTAGTGGTTATATACTTGTTACGATGGAAACTTGAACACTGTCACGTTTTCATGAAGCAACCATGTTGACCAATGCACCATTGGCTTCAGAATGAACACGGCCGAAACATTAAATGCAAACCCCCAGTCACATTCGCCAGAATGGACGCAATAAATGTCCGCTTAATTTAAATCGATGATCTCACAAATGGGGTTGCTCAACAAGTTGAGAACATAAATCATTAAGTTACTGATAAACAGTTTGGAAGATTTGACAATTTAGAAGAGAACAATTGCGAAAACTATGGGCTTCCGCTGGATTCGAACCAGCGACAGAAACAACATGCTTAAACGTGGCAAATGTTCTACCGGTTGAGCTACGAAGCCATTAAATTCGCCAAGCGGCATTATTGAGGGATACCGATTATTCACTGAGAGAGAATGTTGGGCAAAGGAATAGTCACAGGCAATTTCAGCAAGATCTCAAAGTGAACACTCCAGACTTGTATTTCTTATCAAAAATGCGCTGCGAGCTGGGTACCGGCTCCTAAGACCACAAGTGCAGGAATGACGGTCAGATTACATTCAAAGAATGTTAACAAGAAGAGTAACAAGTTTGCTTCGCGTAATAATCCGGCTGACGTGGTCAAATATGGTCGAATAGACGTGGTCATATTAACCAATTTTCACTGCATTTGACAAACTACTTGTGTACCCGAGGTTTCTGAAATATGCATTGATGAGCGGCCACTTGATGCGGCCTAGTAGACAGAGACAACGGTGGTCAGATGTTGTAAGTTCGTTCACACTATCGTCACTAGTAGGTCGATTTCACGCCATGCATAAAAGTGGATCAGGCATATGAGCATCACGCACATCTTCGTACAGCGGCAACATGAGCTTTTGGCGTCCTCGTAGATACTTCTTCAGTATCACGGGACAGGCTGAGATGATGTCATACCATAACACTTATGATCAACAATGTAGACGACATACCTACTCGAAGTTATCCTGATAATCAGTAGTATTTAACAATACCCACAATTTATGATCTTATGCCTTAATGTTTCGTTCGGTCCTCATTTGATCAAGTGAAGTATGGCATACAACCAAACAATCGAAAATGAGGACATCAGTACAAAAGTGGCATTCATACAGAACAAATGATCTGTACTCCCTTCTCTAGCAATCGCAAATAGAGAATTCAAAACACAGCGAGCGTACCCTTTCCAGCCGATTGGTTAGCTTCCAAGATGAACAGGTTCTTCTGTGGAGTTTTATGAGATGCCGTGGTCACGCTGTTCGAGTTAGACAAGTTACCGCGAGATGAACGGTTGGAAACGTCAACGCCGTGGGATTTACGGGTGACAGTCGACTGTGTGTCGCCGATTGGAACCGACGCGTTGTTGGTGGACAGAGGCATGGTGTAAGCGTGATCAATAGCGTCTAGCCGCCAAGAGCAGATGAACTTGCAGCCAGCAGACGGTTCTCCGATTAAACATAGTCTCAGGTGCTGGACGTGCAAACTGCCTTGAGTACCTTGGGACAATTTACCGTCCGTAGACTTGCATAAGGTCACTCGAAATCGTTGATCTATAAAGAGGAGAAAGCAGTGAAGAAACAAAGCTGAACGTTTTCAACAGTATTTGACTTGTTCACTTGGAAATCAGCACATTATGCATATACGGTTATTGGCAGAACTGATGCAACATGAGAAATTTCTTCTGACATTCAGGCGAACTTTATATATTACATTATCGGAACTGTAGTTGGATTATAAGAAGTTATTCCATTATTCTCTCGTTAACCTGTCGATTAAGTTTATTGAAGAACGAGATTAATCAAAAATTTTCGTTGTCCACACTGGTTGAAAATTGAGTTGCAAACTGAGTCTAGTATATACCTAGTATGTACCTCGAAAAAATCGACGTTCTTCTAGTTCAGTAGGACACTGCGCGTTTTACGTAAATTATAGCTGTAGTGTCGAAATGAAATTACCTGTACTATAAAACATTGTTCGTTACAGTAAACTTCCAGAGACCACGCAAACTGTTATCACCAATTTCGTGTCTGAACTCTGACCAAAGATAAATGGCCAGGATAGCAAAATATACCTGTGTCAAAAATGTAAGCCAAAAGAATTACACTCCGCCGTATTCAATATTCGACACAATTTTGCAATAAGTCGGCAAGGAGTGTCTAGTTTTTGTGTCAAAACAATACGGATCGTTATAAACCATCGTTACGATTCTATACCTGATATTCGTTTATTCATAATTAGTTGACAAGATCGCAAAAACAATGGCAGCAACGCTGAGAGTACGTATCACATTTATTCTCCAAACATGTAGACATCCAATGAATCGGACACTTGGTGAATAAGCCACAAACTATTCATTGTCCGTGAAATCAATGAAACATGGAAACACAAATCCATCTGACCACATAGCAATTAATAACCAAACAGAAGCAACCATATTCTAACTAGGTCAGCCTCATCGTTGGGTGTTTCAGTGTTCGGAAGACTTGTCATGGACCGCACCGTATATTCACCTATGTGGCTACGCGTCGAGTGTGTGTCCGAATTGGGAGGCTAACCTGTTCGATTTGAGAACACCTCGTTCAATCTATCAGTCTGGGTCAAAAGATCCAACAATCTGTCTGACTGAGAGCTATAAATCGAATACCATTCATACTACATCATGGCCAGCGCACCTCGACAGGTTTTCCCGTTAGTCCCTTTCGAAAACAAGTATTAGACCCAAGTCAAGCGATAGTTATGGCTAGTCAGTATTGCATGTCCTTGCCACGATCGGGATTCGAACTCCGGTCACGCCTTTACGCGGCAACCGTGTTGGATAATGTGCCACTGACTGCACAATGAACACGACTGAATAATCACACGTAAACGCTCAGCAACATTAGCTTGCCAGTGGTATTTGGACTGCTCGATCGCCTCGAGGGTGAATACAATAATTCTTGAGATAACTTAAACTGAAGACTCCACGAGGAGCTGAACTCACAGAACTCACTGAAATTACTGGGCAAATTATTGATTATTGGTGAATAGTCTGGAATATGGTTCATACGAATTGGTCACTGTTCACGAGTGATCGCAGCTTCACCATTTCTATAGGCTTTCCAAGCAGACCTTTTCGAAAGGGAGGACTGGACTGGAGGCTGGTTTGTGTTAGAGCTTGTTAGCACCGCACACTCTTACGATGATCGTGATTTGAATTCTAACTCACGTTCTCATAAGGTAGTCATGTTGACCACTGCATCACGGAATTCAAATTGAGCACGACTGAATAAGCATATCCAAACGTCCAGTTATGTAAGACCGTTTTGAAAGCGTTGCCTAGAAAGTCTATCAGAATGCGAAAATCAAGATCCAACGTGAATGATGGTAGAATTAGGTCAAACAAATCCTCAATTACTCGGCAACAACCAACAGAGATATATCATTTTTAACGTTTATGAAGCAATCGTGCTCAAGCTCGGCAGGTGGTCAGACAGATAATGCAATTGACATAGCCTCAGCGCAATCACTGACCGGTCGGAAGCTGCTGTAGGTGTGTATGCATGCGTGCAAGTTTATCAATCAAGGGAAGAGGAAACAAATCTACTAAATGACGTGCGCGTCACACTTGAGTAAATGCTCGCGTGTATCCAACTTTGGGCGGTTGATGTACCTTGGAATCAATTGTAAAACATGCCTTCAACGACCAACCCAGATAAAAGAAATTGTGTCGTAAACTAAATAGTCGACCATATAACATGTACAAAGCATGATCACTCTAAGCAGATAAACGACGGAAGAGAAACTGAAAACTGTCATGACTGTTTGTTTACTAACTGCGAAGTGACATGGGAGATGAGGTTTCCAGAACGAGGGCAACCGAAAGTAAGCAAGGCACAACTTGACAGGACCTGGACGTGATTTGTGTACTAATCAATTGGATAACCTCCGAAGCGTCGTGTCCGTTAATGCTACTCAATATGTAAAGCATACGCTAGGGAGAAAATACCCCTTTACTCCCAATGTTGATAAAAATCGGATACTCGAGTGGGCAAAATGGATGTTAAAACCACTTGGAAATCAACTGGATGGAGAATAATTGTCATGACGGCTAAACAGAGTGGTGGCCATTTTTGAGAGACCAAAATGAGCAATAGCATCGATTGATGGAAGAAATGGGGACGAATATGCAAGCAAATGGTCTCAAATGCATTTTTTTTAGACAACGAATGAAGAAATCCAGAGGGCAATGCGACATGATGTAGCTAATGTCTGACAAAATGACAACCAATTATTGTACGAAGATTTGAAGCTGTACAGAAGCGATTTACTAGTGAGACTATCATCATGCACAGTCAATCGAACCGGCTATACGATAATAAAGAAAATCCAACTAAATCAACTTCCAGTACATACTAACTCATTTGTGAGTTAATTGATGTCTATCTCATATCCAGTGGACCGTGTGGAACAGTGCTGATGTTAACAGCATTGACTGAAACTGTTCAGAAACTCAATCCAACTCAGGTTCCCAGGTGGAATTAAAATTCGATAAGGTGTGGGAGCACAAGTAGTAGGTGTTTACCGCCCAAAATTCACAGGAAACACACGATCGGTCCAGTTATTGTTGCCACTCATCAAGTTTGCTTACCCAGTGAATTTCGACTACATATATCGTTGTAGAAACGGCAGATGCTGACGTTCGTAAATACTAACCCATTTACGGGTCATCTGTGCCGTTTACATGAAACTCAATTGAATCAGCAGATCAGCGTTGATGTTGAGAACATGACAACCAACTCTAGTACAAGCTAACATCTTATGTAATAAGCTAGTTGTGTGATAAAGCTAAGATGTACAAAAACATATTGTTCGATATGAACTGCCATGTGATGCGCGTAACACATGACTAATCTGTTTGGTTGATGCACACAACATCACCTAGGAATGCATGGGGAATAAAGATACCACTAAACCAGAGATAGGCCGACAGAAACGTCAAAATACGCTACTACGATACAGAAATTTAAAGTGTTGCTTTATAATTCAATTCCCTGACGTGTAAAATGTTAACAAGACTGAACAAGGTTAAAACAGCTGTTCTCTTTGGTGACGACTTGAACCAAATGATTATAAAACCATTTTCACAACCTTTTCGCGGTCTGTAGTGAATATTTTCAGGTCAGCCAACCACAAGCGACTGAACGACTACAGTCTATAAGAGAGAAAAACAGCCCACATACTTTTCAGCAATCTCGTGACCCAGTGAATAAGTGTTTGGACTAACATTCTGATGGTTACTCACTAATCTTGGGTTCGATTTTCGACGACCGAGACAGTTGCAAACCTCTCCGTGAGAGGTCACTGACACTAATTATTCGCAGAAAGATCTTTGCCTGAAGCTACAGTTCACATGTTCAATCGCGACAATGACAGCAGTGCGTCGAATAACAAAAAGCATTGAATTCACACGAGTCACTGATCGCAGAAAGTGCATAACAGGTTTGGAGAATATACACAAGTGGAAAATGAACACTCGGAGAAACCGACAAAACTGCGAGGGGTTATTTAAGTTCAATTATGTTCCTGCTCACAAACCTCAGGGTGCCTCCTATTGAGTAACGTGAAGTCAAATGTGGACCAACAGGCTGCACATGTACAGGTAAAAACAATCACATCAAGCAGCCTCGAACTCATGACCACATGATTGATACATGCGCATCGTTACTGTTGAGTTATTGCCGGAAGACGGTTAGCAATGTATACGAAAATCTGAAATATTCAACTTATTTATAGGAAGGAACACGGGAAAATCCAAGTCTAAGAACAGCAGGGAGTGGCAAATGACCAGCTATACCATTTGTAATGAGCGTTATGGTAAATGAACACACTCATGAAGTAGACGGTGAGTGTTCCGCAAATAATCGGTGATTTCGGATTGTACTAAGGACGTCCGTAGGCTTCCTGAATGGGACTGATGCCGTTCGAAAGGTAATTGGAATATGGATATGTGGTGGAGTTGACACACTAACGATAGACGCACAGCAATCGTATGGGTAGCATTTTTAGTGTTCCATAGTTATCATGAAGCCGATTCTTACATTCAGGCATTGTAACATTTTTCGTTGTGACCCATTCTGTCAAACCGGGAATGGATTACAATCTTCCATCAAAACAAGGCTTTAATTCATACATCCTGTACCCGAGGGCGCGATATTATTTAGTCCTCCAAAGTACTCGTAACACCTTTAAGTTCCACAGGATATTTGACGATTTCTCGAACGCTGAACTGCATCTGTTGAAATAATGAAATCCTCTGCCTTTACAAATCGGTCAGGTCACATCCTCGTGTTATGACATGAGCAGTGCTTGTGTGAAGTTAAGTAATATTCGTACGACAATTAGTTCACGTCTAGATCACTGACAATGCGGCTCGGCAACTGCACTGTCTATCAAGTGATGATGCACATCCGGATCTGAAAACACTTGAAGCCCACACTATCAAATAAAGTTAGGCCGATGCGTTAGCCTCAAGACATCGTTGCAACCGGGTAATCTAGTCGCGGCCATTTTTCGTACTTTGTGTATGATTCATTTTCTGTAAAAAAAAATCCCTCCCGCTGGAACTCCGTTTACAGTTTCTACACCATAGCAGTTGTTCGATTGTTGTGAAAAATAGCTGTTGTCGGAAAACAATGATGGTTGATGGCCGCATAAAATTGTCGTCGGGTGTTTCTATCATTTGCAAGACAGCCTCAGATTATCTCAATCTAAAAGCTGCAGTCTGCCAATCGATATTTGTTATCGGCACGTGACTAAAATACCAGACAGGGCTGAGAGATAGATGAACACCAAAATCATTGTTTAAGTTGGCAAGCCATTGAGCCAAGTCACGAGGCACAAATGAAAAAAAACGAGGGCGTGCACAGCGGACAAACGATACGGCGATGGACGGTCGGAGCTGATGGCACCACGGGGATGGTTACTGCGGGGGAGGGGGCGAAGCCCGACAACGAACCACTCCTCTACTTGCTCTAACGTGGATATCCAGACACGCGGTCAAACATTGCGGGCGACAATGCGCGCTAGCAGGACAAGTGACCGGAGCCGGGACAGACTCAACGAGTGACCTTAGACGCGGCAAGTTAGGCCAAACCGACAGACGAACAAAGTGGTCGAAGTGCAGTGCGATTACCTGCCCCCACCAAACACATCCATGCACAAATCCGACGCGGACGCAAGCAGCAGGCATAGGGCCTCGCGACGTGACACTTGGGTCAACGCAGACAATTTCGGACAAAACTATCGATCACTGAGACACAGGCACATACGACGCGCATATTATCCGATAAGCCGCATTCGACCAGGCGAAACAGAAAGAGTTCGGTCAGGGAGCGTATGTGCTAAGTAAGGCGACGCTTGACAGGTACCCAGATGGCACACTTACTGCGACTGCGACATTACGTGATTAAGCAGAGAAGGTGCCGGCAGCGTTGGTAGATTATCGAAAAAGCCAGCCACCATAGGACATACTCGACAGCATTTAACTTATAAATTATGCATGACAGTGGAGACAAGAAAACCTTAACGAACACTAACAGACTCACCACTGTCATCCGTAACACTGATTCAAGGCGTCCATCAGCTAGTAAAAATCGCTGACCATGCAGACGGTGTACTCATCTACAATGGGTCCGGGAGGTTGTACCGTTAGGAAGAACACGTCAAGAGGAAATGTAGGTGGTCTCCTGCATCCACCGTGTCACTGCCGCTAAATTGTAACGTAGGCATATTCAGAACGACCCACCAGGGTCGAGAACTACAACTATAATTCGCTCTTCAAACGCAAGAGGTTAGCTGATCAGGATGACCTCGTGCTGACATTTTCAAAGTACGAGCAGTGGCTCCGTCGTACAAACAAGTGTGGGCAACTGAAAATGTTCCCATGTGCTGCGGTAATCTAATCACAGTTTCACAGTCTAGAAAGAAGGCAGAGGCTCTTGAAAAAACCATCGAGAGATTAAATGGGGGCTCAGCGAATTTAAAGACCTTGAATTCATAACCCGCTAAGGAGTAAGCGAAGTTAAAACGCCAGATATCAGAGAAGAACGGGAGGAGTTTTGATCGGAACGCACCGATCAAACTTTCACTTTGCTAAGGTCAAGGACAACGTCAAATACACCACCGGCAAACAATGGTCGCTGTTCCAGACAATAAAGGTAAACTGACTCACACTTCTACAACCACTTAAATTCAGAACGTGTACCAAACAAGAACGCTAACCTATTGTTACCGCACTATTCAAACAATCCAACCCAAGTTGGGGGTCTAATGTGAAACTATCTGATGGCTTTAGCAGCACAAGCGGTGTACACCAACACTGACTGCCCTCGCATTCTTGTTTAATTTTATCATAAAAGAAATCCATAGTGGACTGTCCGCGGCACTCACAAGATGCTGGTGTGGACCTCTTACTAATGTTGACTGCTGGCTGTTTGTCCAAGAAAAATGATCTTAAGTTTGCACTTGGACATAGGCGCCTTTGGTAATCAGGTTACATCCCCTCCTTCTCCTATGCATCCCATTTAAGGCTCGTTTCTTCTCACGGTTGTATGGCAATTGAGCACGAATGTGAGCCAACCACGCACTGTTGACTATAACAATGATGCTTATCGAAATATTGGATTATCAAAGCGTCAAAAGTGAATGGAAGAAGTCTGAGGGGTTAGATCAAACACTACAACCTGTTTAGTGATAGCAAGTACTTTCATGGTCGTCCAAGAGAAATGTACAGCACAGCATACGGACAACTGTTGAAGATGAAAAGCAAACTACTCCTAAATGTCAATCTACATCGTACGTTGTGTCTGCTTTTGATCCTCATACAAACACTTTCGTAGTGGCATACGGCGCAAGTAAAAACATATCCTCATATTGAGCTTGGAAAGGAGACACCTGCAAATAGACCGTTGGAATACGAACCCTACCTTTGTCGACTGGTCCATCAGTCCTTAATCACACTACACACATATGGGACTGTTAAGAACGAACAGTCAATCAATTTGAATTGCACCTCATTTGGGCAAACCTAACAATGCTCAGTTAACGGAATGGAACAAAATACTGATCACCTATGTCCACCAACTGAATACATGTAGGTCACGAAGGCTCAGTGAAGTGGGTGTAACTAATTTATGGAACGTGTAGAATAAGTAAACAACAACAATACGCACATATATTCCTACGTACACATTACTGATTGTGTTTGTTTTTCATTCTTTTAGGCGTCGGGAAGGCACAAATGAGAATAAAATGTACCTTGAAAGGACAACGACAAACATGCCCTGGTTGATAGTGTTTCGTACATATTGTAGCGAAAAATCGTCCAATAAAGCACAATCTTTATTGACCAACACGCTAGTTCATATGCTAGGCACGCGTTCGCGTTTATGAGTCAGAATTCTAGTCCACAACACCCTCAGGTTTCCACTCACGCCTTGCGTGCACTTCTGCCTGCTTTATATTTCTGATCAGCGCCTTCTAGCCGGGGGTTTTCCGCCTGTCAATCTTCGTCCGTTGGTCCGATTTCGTTGAGCGACGGCTCGTCCGGTCGCTCGTGTTGTCCTCCATCTATTCACTGTGAGCTTTGATTGTCCTCCATGACCACGTCGAGATATTCCCCCGAGTGTTGGAATAATCGAGCCTCCGATTTGGCCGTCCATCCTATTTCGCGTGCCATATCACGCCCGTTGGTCCGATCCGATTGAGCGATTACTCATCCGATTACCCCCGTTGTCCGTCATCCGATCGCTGAGGGTTTCTAGACGTGCGTTAGAGTAATCCGACGAGTGTTGGAATACTCGCACCTCCAGCCTGACAATCCACCACAATATTTGCGTGCATATACACATACACTTAGTACAACATGAATCTGTCCATGTAGTACTGCGGCTTTAATCGCCGCACGCACCGACAACGACGAGAACTCGTTAAGAAGGTTCCTACACAGCATCACCGAAGATGAGGCGACCTAAACCACCTCACTCAGTTGTGGATTATGGAGATCGTGTGGTGAACTGACATTCCAGACGATTCTCTGACGGAAACCGAAGTGGATTTGAGGCTTAAAATGCTGAAACGTAATAAAGCTACAGGTCCGCATCTTCTTTCTCCAACACATTTCAAAAATGTCTGAATTGACCACGTCGTGAGAGACTGAAGAGGTGCCCCACGACCGGTGCTTATCAAAAACTATTCCCATCATCATCATCATCATCATCATCATCATCATCATCATC
>LUCH01001110.1:137813-151422 GCA_013368495.1 Paragonimus heterotremus
GACCACCTCGTCAAGGTAGCAGTATGGGTCGGGAAAAACTATTCCCATTTTCCAAACAGATGCCAGGACAACATGTGACAACCACAGAAGTATTAGCCTTGTTTCTATCGCATCCAACATGCTTACGGACCTTATAATAAGCCGGTTTCTGAAACACAGAGAAAACCATGTAAGGAAAGAACAGACAGTTTTCTTACCTGGTCTCTTGTGTATCAATCAGGTTGACGCCTTGGAACACCAGCACTCTTTTACTCTCATCGTGGTACTTTTGGACCCAAAGGCTATTCTTATCTTGGTTGTCCGACATGTTATCTGGGGGTGTCTCCAACACAGAGGGGTCCCAGTGTAGTGTCCATTCACTGGAGTTGTTGTACGTCCTCTGTGAATGCAGAGTGCGCATTTATGAAGAGCCATTTCGGGCATTCTCCCCGTCAAGTGGCGTTTGACGTGGGTGTCCAATCTCCCTCTTCCTTTTCAACCTTGTGATGATTAAGGTGAGACCCAATTGTGAAAAGTGAGTGCTTCGGCCGGATTCGAATCAGCGACAGAAACAGCATGCCTAAACACGGCAAGCGCCCTATCAGCTGAACAACGAAACCAGGCCAGGAATTCGGAAATTTCATATTTGGACTCGGCTACCCACTCGTCCCACTGTCCAATATGGAATTTATCAAATGATCCAGGGGATCGACTGCATCAGCAGGATTTCTCGAACAGTTCATGCTGAAATCCACTAATGTCGCTGCTGATCGTAGAAGTTGTATCACTAATGAGCGGTTTAGCAGATTTGATGGACTATTCTGGAGAGTACTTTGGAGTTCCGAGCATCTCTGAGTGAAACTTGTACCGGAGTGATTGATAGTACGAAAGCCCACGACATCGCTTTACGTAATTCTTCCTCATAAAACATGCAGGTCTTGCTGAACCGATCTGTGTGGCACGAATTTCGCACCTCCAAAGTGTACAGTCCTGTCACGGGATTGGACTGGCATTGCTCTTGTTTTGTTTTTGCAGGCAAGTCACTCGAGATATTCGGTCGCTCCACTTACCTGGGTAGCACAAACTCATCAACATGTAATAGCGTTCATGAGGATGGCGAAAGCACGCAACGCAATCGTCCATCTTCATTTGCGGCATCGCGAAAATGTACGATTTTCGAATAAGAATAAGAGTTACAACAAGCGTGTACTTTCAATTTTGCGCTGTGGACCAGAGGCATGGCCTCTTCCTGTGGAATATGTTTACGGACTCTCGATATGAGACTACCGTTTTACCTAATAATTAGTCAGTATCAAATAGAGTGACTGTGTGAGCAAAGCGACAGTCCGGTCAAGAGTTAGTGACCGATAACCAAGATAACGAGAATGCGGTCTTCGCCGGTTAGATCACGCCCTTCGTATGTCGACAGAGCGTCTACTGTATCTTGCGCCGTTCAATGTGGCTACTAACAGTGGTTGGAAGAAACTAGAAGGAAGCTAGGTGGTGACGTGGGCAAGGGTTATGAAAGTCCAGACTATCCGGCTAAACAAGGCTTGTAGGTGCTGTTCATCTGGTTAGAGAGTTGGCGACTGTCGACACCGCCAACTGGAAACATTTTGTGATATGGTGTGTGCCAGAGTCAATCATGAGCCTGTATCCGCAACGTTTTTAATCCTATTTTTTCTCTCCTGGAGCACCATTGTTTGTTTGTGTTTTCCTCGCTTTTTTATTCTTCATACGCTTTTTCTCACTTAGTGTTTCGCAATCCTATGGACCACTGATGACACCAAAGGCAACACAGTCACAGTACCCATGAGTGTGATTTAAAGCCGATAACGACGGTCATATCACATTTGGCATTTGTTTGGCTGTAGGCGACTCATCAATCGCACCACGTCACCGTGCAACATATCACCCCCAATCGGTAGCATAGACAGTCACGAAGTCTTCACCTTGGTGACCGACACATGTAACAGCCAGAATCATAATGACCAGTGACCATGTTATTATGTAACCACCTTGCAATTTTTGCCAACACTATCGGTCCTGGTAGACGGTGAAACGTTCAGCTGGCTCAAACATCGTGGAGAGCACATTTCATAATGCAATCAAAAAGCTGTTTAACATCAGCATTGGCGAGCTGCCTGTTGTATACAATCCAGTGCGATTATACTGCAGAAAGACGACGACGGTTAGTCATCACAAGTTCGCTCATATTCATGTTGGGTCGCATTTGGACGCAGCACTATCGGGTCCTCCAAACTTGGGAATGGGCACGCAGCCTACGGACTTCCAGTCGAAACCTACAGCGCCCTTCTCTCTGGCGCCTGGATGTCACTTAAAAAATGGTGTAAGACTGAATGTTATCTATCTTGCACCATATGATCAGAAAATCTGACGTGTTTGCGAAAGAGATGTCAGAAAACTGCTGCTTGTCAATCGTTATCTTTGTCGCCTAGTTCGTATTCAGCAGGAAAACTGATCAGTGGATCAAATAATACATCAGTTGACCGACCGATCTCCTCCGTATGCAGTATCTCCATGAACAATTATCAATCTCACGGTTGCCGAGTTCAGCTCAGTTGTTCTAACTACTTCAGTCGAAGTTTTGGCAACCTGACAGCGAGCAGACTATATGTGACTTTGTATGTCACATGGCAACAAATAACTCGCAGTAGATTAGTAGGAAACAGCCCTCTCCGTATGTCAGCTGACAGTTGGGAGCTACAGACATCCACACCACGAAGGTTCGAGAAAACTACGAAGCAGTCAGGTGCCAAGGTAATTATACTTCATTAAGACTCTAAATGTTTCGTTACCTAATATCAACAAATGTTATCCGTCAAATTGAGGAACATGTGGTCATTCACATTGCTGGATAGAAACACTGTCCCATATGGCAGGAAACACAAACGATGGTGTGCATGAACACAAATGATCACTGGCAGGCATTCCGATTAACTTAGTTTTACCTTGTATACTGGTCCCTCCAGGAATCATCTCTATCGCTGTTAAAAGTGAACAGCGGCCCCCATTACGTTACTAAATGAATCGATTCAAAGCTCAATGTGTAACTGCGTTGTCGCCATAGTGCCCACTGAAGAGTTCATAAGCCTACACCCACGAAAGCCCCTGGCGTTGGTGACGACTCAACGCAGCAACCGAATGATAGCTCACATGAAAGTCGTCAAACGAACGACAGCTCCAGTAACGACCATAATATCGGTGCACACTGTAGGCACTAACATGGTAAAGACAGCGAAATCTAGAAGTAGGGAGGATATGGGATCTGGACAGTATAGACGATTTAGTGGCAGTCAAAAATAGGGAAAGTCACGTGACAAAACCTCACAAAATTCCAATGGAAAACACTTTGCACGCTATAGTAAATGGCGAAATGCTATCAAACTAACATGAATCATGGGAGAATTACGCCAAGTAGACCACTGTCAACTATGCAACTCTATGACCGGTTAATACAGTGTGAAGCAGGTTAAACATAAGAACCTACATTTTCGGCCTCTGATGTGAGTGAACTGGTCACAGTGAATGATAATTATGATGCCGACCATTACATTCAGATATCGAAACATTTTCTGTTGCCACCCCCTTATTCAGATCGACAAGGACCACAATTGTGGTAGAACAACGTTTCAATTAACAGGTCGTATATCACGACGGCATGGTTGGCCCTTTAATGGAAGTTTAGTTGCATCTGTTGAAACCATGAAATTCCCCGCATTTTCAAATCAATCACATTCTCGTGTTAGGACGTGAACAGGTGTTTGTGTGAAATCAAGTACTGTTCATGCTACAATTAGTTCACGTCCAAATCACTGACAATACGGTTCGGCAGCTACACTGTTGACCAAGTGATGACGCATATTCGGTTCTAAAAGCGTCTGACGGTCAGTGAGTCAGACTTAAGGCATTACAGCAATAATGTACTCCCGTTGCAGTAATTTTTCCACATTGTACATAATTCACCTGTAAACACCCTAGACAGAAACAGTAGTCTCTAGACTGCATGTTACAGGGGCATATTTAGTCACCATCCAAGAGATGTAACGTGTTGGCTAAAATAGTCTAAGTACAGTTAGGCTGTATCTTCGATTTACCTCCGGCGTTCGAAATCTGTTCGAAGTAAACGGCTACGTCGGTCAACCGATGATCCGATGTCTACAGTACTTACCCTCGTTAGTCTGTCATACAAATACATGTGTACATACATTTGACGAGACAGCAAGTGACATGACAGCGAATATCACGTGGCGTATCAGGTGAAAACTTTCCGTGAGGCACCTCAAACTGATTAACAGCATGACTGGAATGAACAAAACGTGTGCAATGTAACTCGGGTTCGTTTACCAGTAGTGAACCAACAGTAAGCAGAGTTTCTAAACCAAGACCGACATATGTACTTAGAAACTGTCCCACTCAAGTAATTTGTTCAAGTTGCAAGCCGTCTTGCCAAACAATAAGCACCAACATTAACAACCCCCAAAAAATAACAGAAGTATTGAAGTAAAACATGTGACTCCAGAAAAGGCTCACCCACAAAAGAGATATGAAACCACATGCAGGTGGTTCCATCACGTGAAGAATTACCTTATGAAACTTGAGAAGTGAACATTCAGGTTCTAGCATACACACACACTTCAAGCGAAAGATCACCAACCTAACATAAAGTCAGATCGTACGCAAGGGAGAATCTGATTCCTTCTGCTACCGTGACGTGGTGGTCGAGCTAGCGTGCTGCTTTGATCTGGAGTACTATGCTGACATTTATCAGACAAAGTAGTGGAACAGGCCAACAATCGCGTCGTATTACCGACTGCGTGGAGATACTTACAAAGTGCAGCACTACCCTGGATCCATATGGCAATATTATATACACTGCTGCGGCACCGCCGTTTTCTGGTCGACGACGAAGGGAGCAGAAAGAGTATTCTTTAACAAAAGGCTTTTCGATAGCCCAAAGGTTGATTGTGGCTGGCAGCGCACCATTTGCCACCGCTGAAAAACTACCAGTCCTCGGAAGTTTGATGTAACCTTGAATGTATTTACTGCGTGGAACAATGGTCAGAATCAGGCAGCGACATATTGCTTAATGTACCCCAAAGATGGGTCAGTTGTCACGTGGGTCAGACTCCTGAGATATTAACACCAGATAGGATCCCCAAGAGAACCTTATATTTTGTTGACTCGCAGCTCATGCTGTTGAGTAAAAATGAGGAGTGAGGTCACACAAGCTAGCCAACTTATGTAACATAAACAACCAGAGTATGCAAAGGTATCGCTGCTTTAACAGATCAACTCGATCAGTTTTCTTCTCTGTTTCCAATCTTAAGTTCTTAGAGCTAAGACAACTGATGGGCATTGGTGCTTTTGAAGTTCGCGCGCTCCGACACACTGGTCAGCAGGTTATACTGGTGAGCACGTTCACGAGTCTGGAACTGCATGTGTATTCGGTACACGTATGTAAGATCCTCACGTCAGAATCGACCAGCTATTTTGTCCTTGGCCTGCAAAGTAGTACACATAGGTGGCCAGAATCTGTTTTGCGACCATACCAACCCATCGTTTGCTGCGTCATGTGCACTCTACACGACCTGGGGAAAACTGGAAGCGACAACTAGGTAGACATAGTATGATGTGAGTATGAGGGACGAATGGCCTGGTGTCAAAGCTAGAGTCTGAAAGACTACGTCAATCCGTGGCTCGCACGCTGTGAGAACGAGTGCAGACTGGAAGCCAATGTCATTTCTGCTATCAGAACTTGCACACCCTTTAACTTCAAATCGGACGGTTGTGTTGGCGTTTCGTGTCGTAGTGTCTAGACCAGGTAACAGCCGATCCTAATAAATAGAACTAAACCGACAAGAATACCCATCGCTTGACTATGGCCCTTTTATTCGAATATGCCAGTTCAATTCTGCATTAAGGTACGCTGTCAAACGCGTATACGGGGATAGTATGCTTGACGGACGTAGCGCCCACACCTATCGGCTGTAGATTGCGAGCACGGTCAAAATCTTCGGCACAATCCTCGACCGATCGAGGATTGTTTACTGTGGCTAAGCCGGAGATACATCAATTAAAAATAGACAGCGTAGACGAGATCGCAGAAGAGGCAGTAATATTCAAACACACTCACCATTACAATAGTTTACATGCGAACATACGCAACGACTGCAGCACGTGGTGTGAATGCACAAACACACACAATGTCATGTGGGCCTAGCTACCACTACCACGATTGTAAGGGCAATTATTGATTGGTCTTCAGGCTGGCGCGTGCACAGAACACATGACCGCGCGTGGTCGCGCGCACACAGTCGAAGACTAAAACCAGAATTATTCCATATCAAAGAGACGTTTCGAGTTCCGCGGGTGCGCGTGCCAAGGTTATCGCACTATGGCTATGATGGCTGTTGGTCAAAGGAACATGATGGAGCGCAAATTTTCACTATTGATAGTCGCCGCTTCTGTTGCTACTGCACCTCGTTCTGGTTGCTGTCTGTCGTTATTGTGTTACAGATGCGTACGGTTATGTGGCCATATCGTAGCGAGACGGACGCACGACGCAGCCGTCATTGCGTAACACGCATACACAGACACACGTGCATGCGCGCGTGCACACACACTGTAACGCGAACACGTGGATGCAAGAGCATGCATTCACGGAGAGAAGAAAGAGCCTAAACGTGTGGAAAATCGGTCGCGGGCGGTTACACCCTCGCACGATTTCCGATTTGGCAACAATCGAGACGGGCCGAAAAGTATCATAGCCGTGCACGCGTATATTATGTACAAGTACATGCGTACACACGAAGTGTAACATACATGATAGCTAATTCACAGCACTGGACACAATATTTCAGAATTATCACACATCTAACAAAAGAGGAAACATGTCTCGAAAGGGCAAATTTGCACGGACCACGTACGTCGTGGTAACTGACTGGACAGTGGACCAAATTTATTTCGTAAAAGGTGCACAATTGAAATCTACATTACCAAACCTAACAGAGATATCTGGAATAGGAAAAAAATACTAACACAGAAGCTGGCTTACAATTTACAATGGTACAATGATACTTATGAGACACCAAAAGTTTAAACGGCGCAGACTAAAATTCAAAAGGTTTTTGACAAAATTGCAGTATAGTGCTGTCATGTGAACTGATTTCTGGAATGAAAACGGCAGGTTTCTGCTCATTAATAGGCCGCACAGATTACAGTTCCACCCATCACCAAGATCGGGCGCAGGATCACAAATACCGATGGCCTACTACGATTACCAAGATGAGTTCGAGCTCCTGATTCAGCCTGCACTTCTCGAATTGCCGGCACCACTTCGATGCCACACATGACGTAGGTAGGCAGTCAACACGTGCCTATGATATCGTTACTGATATATCATCAGCAATATTACAAGTTGACGAGATGGTGCCATATAAATGTGGGAAATGGCTCACCGTCTCCAGCGGACAGCCTTCAATGAAGAACACACGAATGAGAATGCTCCAGTCTTAAATTAGCAGTTCAGGATTTGAAGATGTGGAGCGTATTCCATACAGACCAGATGATGCACTCACCATGTTCACTAGGAAATGCATCCTTTCGGCAGAGATGTCGGCTGTGTACCCTATGTTGGTTAACCTAGTATTAAAAAGGGACTCAACATCAACTACACTGGATTTCTCATGTGCACCTTCAAGAAGGCTGACCGCAACAAGAGGGAGGTAACGGATTTGGGACATCTGAAAATCGGTGATGACTGACGAGCATTGTACATAGCCCACCATAGTTACAAACACACGACTTCTGAGTAAACCACCAAACGCAACCAGCGTGAATATGCGAATGATATGAAACGCTACCGCTACCTTAAACTGTATGTAGGCCAGTAACGAACTGACTGGACCTGTCACTGAATATGTGGCTGACTTTCGTCTCACAGAATCTTACCTGAAAAGGTCAGTAACGCCCTCCGGATCAACACAGTAGACAAGTATCAATAAAATAGCAAATGGTATAGAACAATGCAGTTAGCAAACCATATTTCATCGCTACCATGAGTATGCAGAAGATAATCAGTAAAAACGACTGAAATAAACCAGAACGATCGCTACAGAGAAGTTAGGAAGCAGCCAAGCCAAGAGATGCAATCCGATCCACGTCCTGCTCCGCATCCCACAAAATAGCAGAGACATTATCTCATAGGTGAACGGGTTCAATGAAAGCGGCGTGCTCAAACAGGACGAGAAGCCGTAGAGTCGGCACCGAAGAAAAACTGAATTGCTGACAGGATTAAAAGCATGTCAGTTCATACCAAACTTACTGTCGATGAACAACTGCCGTATTTCTCGACTATAAAGCTGCGTTCGATTCAGTGGACTGGTCTACACTTTCAGAGTGGCTAAGACACAGAGGAGCATTCTTATTTGAACTCAGATCACGGTTTACGGTGAACTGTCGGACAGTTTCAGCACCATAAGCGGTGTGCGTCAAGGCTGTTCACTTTCACCACTTTTCCTCAATTTTTCCATAAACGAAATAATGAAAGACTGTCTGCGGCACCCACAAGATGTCGGCGTGGACCTCCTAACTGGTGGAAAAATGACTGATCTTGATTATGATGACGACAAGATGATGTCGTTTGACAAGCTCCAGGCAGCACACACTATGCTAGGGGCTATTTCGCATCCTGCTGAACATTTCGGAATGCACTTGGTAACCTCATAGTGCGAAGCACCTCCGCAAGACTGCTGTGATCATGCAAATTTAATGTGGGATAATGAAGTCATCCAAGTTGCTGATCGATTTGCACACTTAGGAGGCTGCATCAGTGGCTACGGCGGGAGTGTGGGGAATGAAATAGAGACACACATCTTTAAGGTCAGGGCGGTATTCGCTAATCTAGAACACTCCTGGAGAAAGAGAGACATCTCTCTGAGGTTTAAGGGTCATGTATATAAGGCGACAGTGAGGAGTGTATTACTTTGCAACTATAAAACTTGATCGCTCAAGGTAGAAGAGATGAACCGTCTTCGGCCACCTGACCATCGATTTCTACGTCCGATCACTCACATCGGATGGTACCAGCGAGTAGACAACGAAGAGGTTAGGAAGCGGGTATTTAGTCGTGACTGCAAACTGAGTTCTTTAGTTCAGTCCTTACGTTTACACAAACAGATGAATAAACCATGTACTAAGAATGCCAGCTAGTCGTCTGCCACATCGAACACTGTTTGCCGATGCTGCGACCGACAGGCGTGAGGTGCGAGATGGACAAATAATGACATCATACAGAGAAATGAAGTCGTTCACCGGGGGGTTGGTCACTGTAGATCGGGTTCGTCTCTCGAGCTGGAACTTCGCGACTCACAGAGTAGATGGCCGGGGATGTTAGATGAGATGGCAACTAATCAGGCTCAGTTGCGTGGATGTTGTCGTTGTTTGGCCGAGTTGTCTGTCAAGTGAGTGCACATGAAACGATATACTGACAACCACAAGAAAGATGTTTTGCTGACGACCCTTTAGTTTCACTCACAGCTCGGTGGTTTGTTTGCAAGGTTGCGCATCTTGGCGCTGAATGTTTGAATATAGACGTAGTTATTTTTAGTGGTTGAGTCACTTCTCCTCGTGCTTTTTTTTACTCCCAGCCACGACTTGTGTTTCTCTTCACGGTTGTAGGACGGTTGCTTATATCGCATGAATGAGATAATTCGGCAAGGGTATCAATCAACAACACGCAACCGTGGTATTAATGTTAAGGGAATAGGAATAATAATCATAAATGTGACAGCTACTATCATCACCAGCAACGGCAATTCACCAATGGCTGACACTGAACTGCCGTGTAAGCGTGAAGAGTGTCCTAATTCGGAAATAAAAGGAAAGGGGGAAGGGAGAAATAGGATCTCGACAACTCTGTCTAAATTCGATCAATCAAGATGCTCGTATAATACAAGGAAACCGCCCAATTGCAAGTGCGAACCTTCACACAATGAGCCGATAAACACAGTGAAACTCACCGTTCATGATTTGCGACATAACATCTGCCCAACGAAACATTTCGTCCGTATCTGACAAAGCGATAACGTGCACAGATGCACACCCAATGAGCACAATAACGTTTGATTCTTTATCCATGTGGTAACCACTTTCGAAGCCAGATATTTCATCCAAAGGTCGGGGAGCGTTCAAACGCGCAGCCAAACTGAAAGCAGCAGAAAGGCCTAGCGATGTGGCCTCCATAGCTGCCAAACACGACTGTGTGGCAGTATTTACCAAAGGTGGTTTGTTGGGTTCGTTAGGAGATACCGGTTCTGAATACCCGGCTGACCCGACAGTGGTACCTGTGCGACTGAATGTAGAGGAGAAGTGATAGCCTTTGTGCACTGAGGGCAGCTGAACATCTATCACGCAACCGTCGTCTCGATAAGCAGTGAAGTCGTCGCAGCTTTTCGTAACGTACAGATGCATCGCATCTAGATATATCAAGACAAGACATTTAATGATTACAACAATGTACTGTGAAAGACAAAATAGTTAACCGTGGAAATTTGCACTTAGAATGAACGAAATAGCAACCTGTATAAAACCGATGCAGTTGCTCGGTCGTGGCTAATCTGCGCGTCAGATGATACAAATTCGGTTGTTGGCAATGGCATCTTTCTAAGCGTCTAAATCTTTCATAAAATAAGCAACCTATAATTCCGACAACACTATATTGATTGAGAACTGTTTCCCATGGATAGAAACCATGAACTAACCCACTGCTGATTCAGATCAAGGAGAATATGTCGAGTGGCTGTACAACGTCATAAATGCGTGCTGTCATTGGGTGACTAGAAAAAATGCGCGCACAGAAAACCTCCAGGAGTAATACGGGTAGTTATCAAGCCAATATATAGTTATAAGAGAAATGTTCACAGACTGCCGGAAATAATTTATATCCTAAAGTGAGGTTTGAGCACTGAGCCATTGAAAAAGTTGAATGGGAAAGAAAATTGCACACTAAAACTCGAGAAGGCAAGACCTCATCAACCGGTTAAAATTTGGTGACATTCGTATTACTTCGTGCGCCTTTCGGATTGTTTCATTAAGTAAAGTATTGCGTACACCCTTTTCAAACTAAAAGCGGTAACAGCAACTACTTTTTGAAGTCCATGACATAGTAACAAGTGTGTTCGTCTAAACTCCAACAAAGAAAGCAGTAATTCATTAGAGTGACTAGATGTTTATTTCCGGTGAACAGCAGGTTGTTCCTACGACTTCTGAATAATGACTCAGTAACGAAAATGCTCATGTATGTTACATACTGCTTGCAAACGACTAACCACATTCTTACCCGAAGAGATGCCAGTTTTTACATGCACTGCGTAATACCTTATTAGACCTATTGCTCCTCAGCATGACAATTAGGTGTAGAGTTGCAGAACATTCCAGTACGTGAGAAGCAAACCCACACGGGTAATCATGCGCAGCTATAGCTGATAAACTGCACGTCATTGTGTGTCACTGCTTAAGTGACTGTGTCGAATGGCGAACTGAGATTTCAGGCAACGATATACTTCGAACGGTTAAACCAAACCGATGGATTTTTGGAATTCTCAAGCATCATGAATCGCAGAGCAACGGCGAGAAGGCCAACCTGATACTGAACGTGCAAAATGAGAAACAAAACGGACAAAAAAGTCTCCATTTCAAGCAGCGAACGACACTTACAACGTTCGGTTAGAATAAACATTCGATAACCAGAATGGTAAGACAGTATATTATAGTTGTGAAGGGGTGCGTTCCTTTTTTTCTTTTTCAAAAAAAAATATAGACATGAACGGTGTTCATCGTGGATGTACAACTATAGCGACAAAAATACTTACACAAAACTTAACGGAAATCGAATGAAAAAGTATATCATAAGCTTATCCTAAAAGTTATTTGCAGTCAACTGCATAATGGAAAATGAATGAATCGCCGTACGAAATCGTACGAGTAAGTAACTGTATGTTTTTAGCGGGTGAAAGTATACAACTAACTGATACAAATTGTGATCAGAACAGATTACCAAATTTACCGCAAGCAACAGCCACTAAAAGTTGGAAATAACGGATCATGAGTGCACGGAAAACGACATTTGTAAACCCTTAAGTGGTCTCACGAACAGTGTAGTATCTTTCTTAATTGCAGGTACAAAAAAGCAGGACGCCAACCGACAGAACCATGAGTGAGACCTGCAACCAAAACTGGAACGATTTTGAGATTACACACCGGGCCACATAATTTTGTTTCCAATGCCGGTAGCTACAGCAGCCAACTGAGTTTAGTAGTACATTCAAAACTAGCGAAATTATACCGGTGTGACAATGAATGGAGTAATCAATGATGCAAACAGAGTTTCCACCTTTGCGTTTAAAATCTTCCCTAGTGAAAGGCTGATCGCTACCGTCCTACCGAACCTTGAAGGTGCTTGCAAATCAATGTCCTGAGTGAACGACAGACAACCTCACAGTACGGCTCTGTCAACCGAATCGTGAGGCTCTCTGATGTCCAAGAAGACAACTGTTGGCCTTTTATATGACTGTCGGAGTTCAAGCATCTGACGAAGTGTAAAGATGTGATCAACGCAGCCACGGTCAGGGCGAAATCCAACGTCCTCCTCTGGGGCATGCTGTCCACGTGTTTCACTTGGTCTACGAAGTACAATGGCTGCGAGCAACTTTGACGTAATAGAAATTAAACTAATCGTTCTGTGATTTGCACAGAGAGTGCATGAGTTCTTTTCGAAAATGAGAGTGATGTTAGCTAAACTTCAACCATTTGGAACAACGTCACTGAGTCAGAGTTTCTGGAGCAAAGCCGTCAGCTCTTTAACCAAGGCTGGACTTCTTTATACAAAAATGGCAGAGGGAGTTTATCTGGGCCGTATAGCATGTCACGGTTCAGAAGCGTGATCTCGAAGAGACTTCTGTTTCCGAGGACGAAGAGACGAAGAGAACTGACCAATGAGCATAGGCAGAGCCAGAGGGCCAGTTTAACTGCTGCCGGAAGTGCTCAGCCCAGTGCCTAAACATCGTTGCAGGTCATGAATAAGCTAACCCCTGATTTCGTAGATTACTTGACTTCTTACTACTAGCTGCTCGGACGAGATCGAAAAGCTTCTGATAATTCCCGTTAGCAGCGGATTGTCCCATCCCGATAACACGTTATGTTCATCAGACCTCGCGATCCTCTCCTAATTGTTTCCTGAGCTCCAGGCGAGTAGTCTTGCAAGCCAAGTTGTACTCACCGCTGGATGAAATATTACGACGAGCGTCGAGAAGTTCCAGTGATTGCAAGAGATCCAAGGGGTGGTGGCTGAACGGGTAGTGGTACCACACGGGATAGTATCGCACTAATTACACTGCATGCCATCTACGTGTCCAATGTGCTTTAATGTCGGCTGACGGATGGGGACCTAGACTATGGGCAGGCGCACATTGGTAAGTGTAAAGCGCCTGTGTCACTGCTAGTTCAGATACGTCAATTTGTGATTGACATCGAAGTGGCCTTCCACAAAGACGCAAAGCAAACTTTGCACATTACAGTGAGTGATCAGAATCCATGCAGGTATCTCAGA
>LUCH01001111.1:9830-57935 GCA_013368495.1 Paragonimus heterotremus
GGTGTAACTGCTTTTCGTCTAACTACTCCCTTTTGGCCTGTTTGACAAGGTTGTACCTAGAAGGACCGGAGTCCTAGTCAGCATAGCCCGCCGGATCAAAACAGTACACAAGCCCGAACACCCCGGCAAGATAACAGTATAAGTCGGGTAAAGGATAAAGAGTTTATCCATTTTAGCCCTTCCAAACAATGTACGTGATTCGTGGGTATACACATTGGAAGTTTAACGAACTTTACTCTAATCCATATGATTTAAGTCTAGCCTACCGATAGGTCACCACCTCATGGCAGACTGTTTTGTTTGACAAACGTCTGTAGTTTTGTTCTAATCGCCTTCATCATAGACAGCAATGCATCAGTGGTTCACACATATGTTTAGCTGACACTTAACCACGAAGGAAAACCCAAGCAAACCCTGTACAGGAAGAGAGAAGAAAAGACAAACGGGAGGGGACCTAACCACTACGTCCACATTCAAACATACAACATCAAGGCGTCTACACCTGGCAGACAAACAACCGAGCTGTAAGTGAAAGTAAGACGTCATCAGCAAGACAGCTTCCTTATGGCTTTCACTGTCCCGCGTCATTAAGGGCACTCACTTCACAAACAACTCTGCCAAACAACGACAACATTCACGTCACTGAGCACGGTTAGCCGCCGTCTCACCTAATGTCTCGAACCACCGACTTTGTGAGTCGCGAGGGCTCCAGCTCGGGAGACGAACCCGATCTACTGTGACCAATCCCTTCGTGAACGATTTCGTTTGTTTACACCTGGTCATCGTCTGTCCACCTCGCACCTTACGCCAGTCGGCCGCAGCGTCGGCAAACAGTGCTCGGTGTGGTAAACGACTAGCTGGCATCCTTAGTGCATGACCTAACCACCTAAGTCTGTGCAAATATAATGACTGAATAAAAGAACTCGTTTGACAATCAGTACCAATCACCCGCTTCCTAACCTCCTCGTTGCTCACTCGTTGGTGCCACCTGATACGAGCGATTGAACGCAGACATCGGTGATCAAACACCTAAAGACGGTTTACGTCCTCTATTCTGAGTGGCCAGGTTTCGCTGCCGTAAAGTAATACAGCCCACACTGTTGTCTGATGTACACTACCCTTATGTTTCAGAGGGATACTTCTCTGTCATCATAGGTGCCTCAGATTAGTAAAACACCGCCCTAGCCTTAGAAACACGTGCCTCTATTTCATTCCATACACCTCCGCCGCCGTTGCGGATGCAGTTTACCAGATATACAAACCGATCAACAACCTCCATAACTTCATTATCTAATATTAAACATGCGTAACCACAGCAATCTTGCAGAAGCACCTTGCATTTCGAGGCTGCAGAGCCCATTGCGAAGTACGTAGTAGAACGCGAAATAGTGTTCCGCGTTGTTTTTGTCGTTTGAAAGTGGTCAAACAGCAACACCTTGTCATCAGCATAATTGAGACCAGTCAGCCTTCCACCAGGTAGGAGGTCCACGCCGGCATCGTTCGAGTGCCAGAGACAGTCCTCCATTATTTCGTCTATAATGAAATTGAACAAAAATGGTGAGAAAGGACAGCCTTGACAAACGCCGCTCTTGGTGCTGAAACTGTCAGATAATTGACGGTATACCCTAACCTGAGCTAAAGTATGGGTATAAAGCGCCGATAGTATGTTCACACACATGGTCGGCACATCCCTGCGTTAAAGCGACTATAAAAGTGTAGATCAATCCAGTGAATCGTGAGTACGTTTATGGTCGAGGAATACGGAAATTGTTGGCCGGCAGTACACATGACGCTGCTACAGAATTTGAAGTCGAGGACGAAACTCTGCCTGTTCTCCTCTATTGTTTAACCCCCGGACTGCGATGAGTCGACGAAGTACAGTGGATGCTGGAACTCTTGAAATGACTGGGGTCAAACTAATTACCCTATTGTTTTCACAAGAGCTCCTGATAACTTTCTTGAATACAGGAACTGTTATCGCGTGACCCCAGCACGGAGGGATGGTTTCCGCCATCCACACAAGTTGAAGCAACTGAGTCAAGGATTCTTCTAATAGCTCTTCACCTTCTTTAAAACGTACTGGCAATAGATCATCTGGACTATTAGCCTTATTGCGATTGGGAGCCGAGATGCAATTGCAAACCACAGTCTCAATGGGTGGCTCTAAATCGACCGACCAGGGCGTTGCATCACAAGTTTGCGGTGGCAGCACGGTAGAAGCAGAAGGCCAGCTAAATTGACCCTCAAAGTGTTCCGGTCAACGCTCTAACCTTCTGGACTTATTATAGATTAGTGTGCCATCTCTCTCACTGATAGCTTCACTGACAGACGGTCGCTTGGGACCAACAGCACGGATCAGCCTGAAGAGTTTACTAGCGTTCCCTGAAGCAAAGGCGGTTTCCACTACCTTAACTTTTTCCACTAACCAAGCCTCACGATCAGCCTTTAGACTACGTTTCGGTTTCCTACGGATATCTCCCCTGGATTTGTTATGTGAACTATGAGGAGTAACTTTCCGTCTGGTTTCTAACAACTCCAGGGATTTCTCCTAGATCCAATGTTTGTTTAGCCCATATACCCCTGTGCCGCATGCTATATTACCTGTTTTTTTGAATAAATTGTGAGATTTGTGTCCAGCAGTTATTAGGACCTTTGGAGTGAGTACCACTAAGGCAGCTTTCTAAACTGGTTTGGTACTTAAGCTTTACTGATGGTAAAGCCAATTTCTCAACAGCTAAGCGTTGCTGTCGGTGGGGTCGTTAATCAACAAAAGTAAGAACAAAACAACATACCAACGCATAATCTAAGTCCAAGTACATGCTCTAATAAGAACGACAGTCTTGGATAGAACCACGCCACCTGTAACTAACAGCTATGTGGTTTGTCTGAGACCACGCCTGATTCGGAGCAGGCGGGCGCCAAGTATATCATTGACGCGCACGATGCCTAAAACTAGCGCTGGCTAAAAATAGCTTATGCTCAGTGCACAGCTGCAATAATCGCCCACCATTATCTGACCGATGTGACACTATCCCAAACCTGCCACCTAAACAAGATTCGGTCTCACCAAGGCGACCCACCTGGGCATTCATATCTCGGAGCAGAACGACTATATCAGAGCCACGTGTCGACCGAAGGAGAGCGGCCAGATCCGAGTGAAATGCGTCTTTGACGCCGACTTCACTATAGTCAGTAGGAGCGCAAGTAGACACAACGAAAATATTTATGAAAGTTTTTCGTCTGGAGCTAGTCTTAATTGAACCTGCCAGGCGGACGGCACAAAGTCTACTGTTAACAGGAATCCAATCTATTAATGCGGTTGCAGCCGTCGTGCTGAGGACTGCACCTACTCCAGCCTGACCTGTAACGGCGGCTGTAGAGTCACCCGAAGTGTATAACCAGTATCGGGTAGACATTGTGGGTGTTGTTAGCTCCACACGCTGACTACTGTCTTGAATTCTTGTCTCCGAGACAGCATACGTCGTCATACAACGAGTCTAACGTTCGTACAAGAGCGGCCTCTTGACCTATCTATTTTAGAGTGTGAACGTTGAAGGCACCTATATCAATTCGCATTCTGGGTCTAAGCAATGAACGAGGAGGGCCTGAAGCTGAACGGCAAGAGGTGGAACTTACCGGCTCAGTGTTACCACGGTTAGCTACATCTGTTGTGGGACCTGTGGAATAAGTATCAAAAATGGAGGAGAGGAGGGGCCTGAGAACTAAATTTGATAGGATAGTTGGGGGAGGGGTCAGCAATAGCATGTTTTCGCCTATCCACCCTGCTGTATGCAGCAGATAGAGCGACCCGGTTTATACTGCGAGACGTCCGATGTAGTATGGAATTAGTTGGGTTATGACTATTCATGGTTGTTTGAGGGCTGAGATACTACCAGGGCGCCCAAACCTAATGAGGAGAACGATTAGGGTTCTCAACTAAATCCTTTGACTCCAGAGCCTATACCGCAAGGCAGCGGGTGGGTGGCAGTATACCAGAACTGATACGTTTTTCGGAAAACGATGCCAACCTTCTTCCAACCTCCATCCTGGAGAATCAGGAGACTGGTTTGTCAGACCTCTACCTGTTGGCCTGCCTGGCATGAGTGACTTTATTGGTGTGGTGGCCACACCGTCCAGTTTACTCCAATAGGCTATCGATATACGCAAGCTGTCACACCACGTCAAGGTCCAGTCTCGTTGTGATAGAGTCTTGTTCTAAACGCCTTTTTTGATTGTGACCCTGTAGCCTATTTGGATCTGCGAATTTCTGTGTAACTCCTTCAGAGAAAACAAAAAGTATTTGGTATTCCAGAGTGTACAGATCGAAAACTTCGAGACGAGCCTCGTACGTAACACCCCGAAGGCCTGTGATTTCTGTCTCAGTTCACTGCGCATGCTCAAACGCATCTGTATTTCTTATGGCCAGCATGAACAACTGTTGTAGCATATCGAAGCGAAGATCGTATGCAGACTTCATGAAGAGTTCGAAAGACCTTCTTAACTGTTCTGCAGAATCGTCCGTTTCATCGTGCTCCGTTCTGCGACTCGCACTGGCTGCTTTTCATTGATGAAGTGAGAATAACAAAGCGGACAACGGCCATATACCGAAGTCTTTTATGAAACTCGCCTTGGCAGCAGACATCTGTTTGTGTCCAGTGCGTTACGTAGACGTCGTCAGGACATAGATGCGCACGCCCACTTATCGTCGTTTATGGGTAAACATCACCCATTTGAGCAGTGTTTAGGTATATCGGAGTCAGCCTCCGAAGTATTGGGATCATGGAAGTTCCAGGTTCTCAATCATCCGCTTAGAGAAGGGAGTGACTAACAGTCGACTCCGGTAAAACATTAATACCAGTTAGAAACGGTATTCGTCCAAGAATCAGTTCTTGTAGTACACCCACCGAAATGGGCTGGAAAAACGAGGGATCAGAGCCAACCAGAACATGGTTAAGAAATGAGGCGATTCAACGGAGAATATCACCTCACATATCATATGCCTCCGGATTCTGTAGAAGTGAATCCTATGGTACCTTGTCAAATGCCATCAGGAAAGTCGAAGAAACTGGAGCCACACCAACTGTAGTCCCACTCACACACCACTTATCCAGTGTAAACCGGAAGGACTAGGACCGGTAAGTGTATGAGAGGCTTCTGTGTTCAGCCGACCAATGCTGGTTGACTAGCTCGAAATCGAAACCCCTATCCCTCGAGAAATAAGCAGAGAAAGACTTCAGTCGTAAGATCTAAACTGGGAATAGCAATATTGAAGGTATATTGCAACAAGCAGTTCAGTATATGAGTGCGTTAGTGCATTCTAAAAAGGATATAAAGGGAAAAGGAACTTCAAGATCGGACTGGAATAAAACATTAAACATACGGTACAGTGACAAAGCTGGAGAAAATGAAAGGTCGAGGGTCATACTGACTCAGGTTTTTGAAAAGAGGAGCGGACGAGTTGCCAAGTGACGGTAATCTTTGGTCGATGTGAACAAGAAGATAGTGAAGTGGATAAAGTTGATATAACCTACTTGACCCTAACGTACTCTTTGTTTCTTTACCGACGGTGTACTATGAGTACGTTGGTGACCTACTAATCCCAGACGACCAGCCCATTCGTGGTCGCACACATTAGAACGCCATTTAGTCATGTCACCACGACCAATGGCACCGATGGTCCCCTTGTTTACTGCGCGCTTCACTTCACGGCCTCGCAATAATCATTTATTTATCTTTCGGATGCCCATCCGAATAGTATTTCTCCAGACCGTCCGATTCAACACTAAGTCTCCCCAAGATCTAAAATTAAAGTTACAGTGGGAAGGACTTACCTGGATAACATCCTGATATTTCCGCTTTTGATAGACAGGATTTCGCTCACCTGACTTCACCTGCTCGTACGGCAGATGTTTTGACATACAGTCATTGTCCATCCCATGGACGTGACTTAGCCAACGAAGCTGATTGAGAATCAGCATCACTTTGATCCCGTCCATGTCATTTCGGCGCAGTACCTCATTGTTTGGAACCTATGTCCGGAAACGGTGCAGATAGCGCACGTTCCGCTGATACATTGTACAGGTTTCACTACCGTGCGATAGTGTAGACAGTACCGTTGAGCAGTATGCAAACAGCTTATTAACCTTTTCAAGCTGTAGTTCTTCTAGACACATCCTTCAAAACGTCTGAAAGCAGTAGTAGCCTTCGCCACATGAGCTCGTAACTCACAGTCCGCGGACACAGCTGTCGACAATTTGCTACCCAGGTGGCAGAAATCGGCGCAGCTGTCGACAACGTCTCCATTGATGCGACTTTCGGGCGCAGGTGCAGGAACAGTAACTCCACCCAGAGAAAGCTGAAGGAAAAAGTCTTACCTGTGTTGATATCCAGTCCAAACCCGGATGCGGCTGTCGCGAAAGCCTTGGCCAGTCGCTGTAGTTCGTGTTAATTGTGTACGAACATCGCACTGTCATCTGCGAACAGAAGCATGCGCATCTTTGATGTATGTAACCGGATTGGGGCGCCGAGACGTCAAATGTTCAGCAGGTCTCCGGTACTCAGCCTCAGCGCCGGCTTCAGCCGAGTCCTTAAGAGCGCCTGGGCCTAAAGCGCCTGCTATTAATGAAAACTCGTTACCCGCCATGAATCTCATGTTGCTAGTAATGTCCTTACAGATAAACGAGAGGACGATAGGAGGACTATCAACGGCACCAAAAGGTCCTCTATCCATGACAGAGGTGAGGAGAATAAGATTGATGGTTATAACGTTGAACTGATTAGTCCGACATGCCCGCATGTCTCATGCTTAACATTCCAAACAGATGATTGTCTCATGGGCGTCGTATACAGCTCTCTCTCTCTCTCAGCCGACAAGCATCTTAACGACTCCCTATCGAAAGCACTGCTAACAGCGCGCTCTTCACACAATAGCCTGCTACTAATGAGGATTTCAGTCAATCTCTGAATCGCGCTAACGAGCCAACTAACCCTGCATCGGCCACATTCTGCCTGACTATTGAGGACCGATGGCTCACGAATCATGTGCAATGAGCCACAAAGCGGTATTATCAATATCTTCTATTTCTTCTTGACTTGGTATTACAAACGACCGGCTAATGGTCTACTCGACAGAGGCAATGGGTCGTCAAGGCCGTAGCAACCACGCAGTGCCCATATTGGGAATCGTGTTCGAAGCCCTTCTTTTTTGACCACCGGCGGTCGCGGAATGAAACTATGCGAACGGACTTTCTTCGCGTGAATAATTTTCTTCAGGGTGCAAACTGCTCACCAGATGGCCACACATTTGACGAGCCGTGGACTTTGATAGGGACCAACTTACCGGAGATCATTCGGCCCTCGGTATTTCTGTTTGCTATGTGCCTACCGTCTCCAAAGCTGTGGATCATATCGTGAACACTCACACTAGTTTAACAGAAGCGTACCCTCTGGGATATATTTTGTCTTGAGGGCACGTAACACACTCGTCTGGAATACGCATATGTAAGAAACGGGTGTGCGGACGTCTTCATGGCGGACGGGATATCCTTTCAGGTTCAACTATTTATCGAATGCAACAACTATCCTAAACACATCGGCGGTTTCATGTCATCTGATACGCGTGTCAAGACAGGTATGTCGTATCTGGTGCATAGAATTTATGTCCCTGTTTCCAAAATGGGAACAGCGGAGATGATGGTAAGCACTGCACAGCTCTGCTGGGAAGATAGCATCAAAATGGCTCAACTGTTAGCCGCAATCATTTTGAAGTCCTTGGAGCTAAGATAGCTTCGAACGCTGAAGACGAAATCCAATTCTTGTCGGCTTGCACAAGTCTTCACGTGATAATGAGATACATCCGAAGCTATTCAACGGTATTCAGCTGGCTCCTCTCAGACTTTCTAACACTCCTTCAGAACGATTCGAATAGCACCATGAGTTCATTAGAAGTGAAAAGATGTTTTGGCGAACAGTCTGTTTTCGGTTATTTATAATCGGGCCAATGGAAATGATATCGTCGGCGAGAGTCGAGAAAAAAAATTAAGCACGGGAAGTGTTTTTTCAGTGCCCGTGAATTTCCCTGGTCTGGACCTATTGTACTAAAAGGGTTACAGGTGGAAAGCAAGAACACCTTATGCGTTGATAAGTGTACAGATGAAAAGGGTTGCTGAACTTCCTATGAAAGTATACACCGAGAGGCAGGAGATGTTTATGGGTTCTGATCGGCGATGCTGGTCTTGAAAGTGACTTATATGTCTAAAGACAGTATGCAAGCGACTGTGCATACTATTTCGACCTATGTATTGGACAATACAAAAATGATATACAAAATTCAGAATCGTAAAAAATTAGAAGTTTAGGGAGATTTATCTAGAGACAGCTCGAATTTCTGGAAGACCTCGGTTGATCAATGGAAACAAAGGGTCAGTGATTTGAATTCCCTCCAGACTGCACCACTGCGAGTAATATTAGAAGAGGGAAGTGGCATTCTGCATAACTCATTCTTTTTTCGCTCCTTTACATCTACGAAAGTAATTTGACGAGACGATCAACTTTGCCAGTACAAGGATAATGTCAGGTAGTGAATCACAACGCAACATCTGTTTGGGCTACTTGTACGATATCCGCTACCTCGTCCACTGACAAGAGGATCTCATGCCGGAAGTTCGAGAAACCCCCTGGTAGAAGTGTGTGTGGGTTCACTAACATTTTCCATAGAAAGTTTCAAGGGAAACTTGTCAGGCTTGTGCGGTAAAGTGACAGGGGGAACTATTACAACAAAGCAAATTTCAAGCACAATATGGTGAGAATAGGTCGAAGATTCCTTCGTCTGCGTTAAATGCAGTGAAGTCTGAACTCACAGGTAATCTGTAAGCAATGGAGGCTGTTTTATCAAGAAGTCTGTAAATGATATCAGAGACGATAACTGGTGTCACCCTCGGGCGCCATTGAAACGATGCTCCCCAGATTTCTATAGCCTGCTCTTAAGAAGAGGAATGTGTGGGTGAGAGTCCTGTGATGTCTGTTCACAAATTTTGTCCTAATTGTGGACACCTCAGGGTACACTGCAGCAAAAAGAACGCATTGGGTAGGCGAATAAGTTTGGCCAGGTAAGAAGAATTCCCAGAAGCCCTATTAATACGACCGCGATAGGTCAAGGTCCTGGAGTCTCGCTACGACTATCGAAGGTTGTCTCAACGGATACCATGCCTGACTTCTTAATGTCGGTGCAAAGGGCTCTATTCCCACGGTAACCTGGTTTAAGATCAGATCAGTGTTTTTAAATGTATCTTGATTTTGGCGGGTTTATCATCACGACCTGGGTCTTTAAATAGGGAATACTCTCACAAACTTATAACCTAAGGCCATCTGTACTCTGGGGTCAAAGAAATAGTTGAGTAAGTAGATTAGGGACAGCCATTGTTTTCTTTGCCATTGGCCCTTGCAAACGCATGCAGTGTTCCTAACCAATGGGGCGGGATGAGAATGAAGACCCTAAAGTCACCAATAATGGTTATTGTGGATATTTGGCCAGAACAGGACCTTGGCGTTCGTAGTGTCGCTCCTCGGGGTTACTTATTCCATAAGTAAGGTAGATGAGGCGGCTCGTATAGAGGTTTCTTGTTGACTGGTGCAGGTCAGTATAGCCCAATCTTAAAGTAGTTTCTCTCTCGGAGTTATCCAGGTGATAAGATGCTTCTCGACACTGGACCTCTACAGAAGTTCAACTACCATCGCGGGAGTAATTGAGGAGTGTTGCTTCAACTTCTTGCTCATACCACGAGAATTCCTGGAAGTATCTTCAGTTTGCGGGACTTCAACATGCCCGAAGTTGATTCGACTGTGAAAATTACGAAACAGTGTGGTTTCAGCGATCAAGGTCTAGGATTCGTTTGATACATCATGTCAAAGATGGAACTAGATAGTTAATCAGCCGTAGAGCTTCGACTTTTTGTTCTGTTGTAACAAAGAATCCAAACGATATGCATTGGTTGCACTTAGACACCACACTTGAAAAAAAGATCATTCCCTAGTACAACTCAGATTTGCGGATGGTGCTATTATGAAATCGTTAAATTATGGGAGTTACTTCTGCTGGTTTATATACGTACAGGCAAACTGTACAGCATGACTGTCCGCCTGGGCTAACCAATGGAGAAGACCTGACAGGTTTACTCAGTTACAGAGGACCGAAGAAGACCGTCCTGATAGTGAAGCACACTGAGGCTGGTTCGAATGAATGATAGAAAAATGTCCTTCCGGTTTATGAGGATGAATGGGCACGCGAGACACGCACAGTGTTTGTAAACACATGATACAGATACAAAAATCTGAGAGATTTGTAATGAATAGTGTACTTTGGGGTTTGTTTAGACGGACTTACTTCAGTCCAAGAGTGTACTACCAGTGTGCGCCATCTAGGAAAATGTTGGGAGTTGGTATGGATAATGTAGGAAATGGACGAGCTCAGATAATCAAATAGCAAGCTGCTCGCCTCGCTGGCTTTTCTTGCAAGGGTTCACAAAGTTGACAGTAAACAAATTATCTCTTGCAAACTTGAGAACGAGGGCTTTGAGGCCTTGGTTGAACTTACATTCACGGCAAAGGAGGTCTCTACTAAAATTGTGTCAGCATTTCATTTTTCGAAGATTACAGAGTCAGATAAGCTCTATCCGTGTATTCTCAAACCTTTAGAAGCCTGATGATCATTGCGTTGCTTCTGTCATCTAGGAGACACTGGAAAGCACATCTGCTGAATGAAAAACATTTTTGGTGATTTCAGTTGTTGACCACATCTCTGTCTTTTTGAATGTGATAGAGCGAGTTCTGCTTTACGATATCACAAAGCATCTAGCTGGAAACAATGTTTTGAGTGTTGGATGACGACTTTCTACGTCATCTTATAACTCCTTCCTGCTGTCGGGAGCCGGCGACGACTAGACTGGGTCGGGGGGTGACGAGTGGGGGAAGGTTATAGAAATTTTTGCAAGGCGTTTCGTTCTATGAATGACAGGTACTTATCTTACAAGCTTTGCGTTTGTGGGCCTACTCTGTGTAGGGTGGTTATAGCAGATGAGGAGACTAATGAAACATTAGTAACAAGTGGTATGTCAAAGATATCAGTGTTGGGACGCTTAAGGTCTTTTTTGTTCATGTTTTCACAGGTCACCTTACACCTTTTATATTCTTGTTTACTTGTGGCCTGAAACTTTTGTGGATCTCTCAGCAGCAGCGGTACGGGAGGATTTGGATCAGTCGGTATTGTGGACAATCTAGCGAGATCTTCCACTAAGCGTCACTATAGGCTACCAACTCCCAACCGCAGTAACGGGTAAACATGTACGTTTCCTGAATTTTCTGAAAAGGAATAGAAAGCGTCACAACTCGGTGCAGCACGGGATACGGTGTGGCAGCAACAACACCGTCCTAAACTAACCAAACCCAGGGTAAACGAAGCATTCGGGCCCGTTTTCTTTTGTCATTATATGCTAAGTACGTAGAATGAACTTTTGTCTGCGGTTAACGTTCCCAAAGGACGGCTTGCTCTGATGTGTTTGTATATATTTATTTATTCAATACAAAAATACCAAGTGATGCAACAAAAGCACCACAATATCTGCGTAGACTAATGAGATTGTATACGGTAACGGAGAAGTAGTTGATGGAGAAAGTATTACACTTATGCAGCAGTAGTGTCACTGACTTCTCTTACTCGCCATATCAAACGTGGTCCTCAATCAATTCCTTGTCCATGAAGCTAGGTACTTCGTGTTGTAACACTTTTCTATGTTGGAACCATTATACACCAGCCTTTAGCGCAACCCACCACTCGCAAGCGAAGCACTGTATGGCCGGCGGTAAGTTGGCGTTCGTAAGATTTGGCCAAGCCAGCGAAGCCTGTGGGACAAGATCAAAATGCTTGAGGGTTGACAGAATTTATCCGTTCCAAAGACACACCAGCGAACCTCGTCATTGCTGACACAGTGTTCCCACCACATTCCACTAATGCTTCGGAGACACTGATAGTCAGAAACAGATACTCACTGCACATCCTCTGCCCGGACGGGGTAATTCTCGCAGTTGTCGAATAAGACTGACGTTATGGTGGCACTGTCCACTAATTCTTCCATAGAAATACCGGTTCCATAGATAACATGAATTAGCACACGCTTCCAGAGCATTAACCGTGCGATTTCTGATCTCATCAAACATTCCACTCGCTCTAATGCAACTCCCAAGGTACGTGACCTCTGGATAACCTCCAGTATTTCACCATCAAGTGTGAAAACGGATGCAGAGTTTTGCCAATTACGTCATCCGCCACCATCAACAAGATGTTTTCAGTAGATGTGAATTGGAGCGAATGAACATTGTAGTAATACACATAAGTGTTTTTTGGGCTTTTCTTAAAGAAGACACTAAGGATATACCCATTATAGTGTGATAGTTTTAAGTTCCATGTTGCGTTCGTCATTGGGTTTGAGGCTTCCAACGAGCGTCTTCATTTTATTCCTCTTCATTTAGAGCGATGTTTTAAGCGCAGATGAGAACCACTAGTGTATTGCTGACGATGATGATGATGGTGATAAGACGATCTGTTTAATTTCGTTGTTTAGGTTATCCGGAATATCGGTAGCAGTTAAACTTAGATTGGCGTCTGCTCCGTTGAGTAAAATGGTTAGTTGTCGCTTGTCCGGCTAGGATGTTTGTGGTCGCTCAAACCACAGGTTAAAAGCATTATCAGATACTGTAGCATACAGCGGTCACTGGCGCATTTACGTCGTTAGCGTTTTTGTTTCTATTTATTCTTGTGTTATCTAGTTTTGTGTTTACCCCCCTTTCAATATGTTTTTCTTTCAGGCTGTTCCCCGTTTTTGTTGAGACGTTCGTTGACTTGAGCCGCATTATCGTCTGAACAGAGTGTTTGCCGTCATGAATGAATGAAATATCCGAGGTTAGCTTATCACGTTTGAATCCGGTTTTTGGTACTTGACACTTATCAGAAGTCTTCAAACAGACCAAACTCCCGGAACATGCAACATCCTCCTATTAGAGGAAATGTCAACCATCAATTCAGTAGGTGTGGTATCATGCATGAGAATTAGAATATTGTACGTTTCTCTCTGTCTTATGGGGACCGTGCAGATCTGACGGCTTTACTCTACAGTTTACGGTGAGCTGTCTGGCAATTTCAGCACCAGGAGCGACGTACGTCAAGGCTGTCCACTTTCACCAACATTTGTTTGGTTTCGTCGTAGACGAAATCATAGAGAGCTGTCTGTGACACTCACATGTTGGATCGGGCCTCTTACCTGGTGGAAGACTTACTGATCTTGATTATGTTGACGACGAGCAGTTGCTGTTTGGCAGTTTTCAAACAGAAGCGATGCTTGAAGCTATTTAGCGTTCTACTAAATACTTCGGAGTGCGCTTTTAAGTATCAAGGTGCTAAGTGCTTCTGCAAGACTGATGTGACTACGTAGACTTAATGCTGGATAATGAGGATATGCTCCATTCTACACTATCTACTTCCCGAACGGTCCTTAAAATTTACGTTTACCAGCTGTTGATTTTCGGGGTTAGAACTGTCAGTCTTTTATTCCATGCTGGCTTGATTCTCGTTTTACCGACAACCTGGCTAGTTTGTCAATATCCAGACGTTACAACGAAAGTTCAGCGGAAATCAACAAGGCGAAAACGTATCAGCACGTGATGTTAGTCCATGCATGCGCTTCAATAAGAACTACAATCCTTAACGCATCCACATGACATATAACTGACAACTAGGTGGTATGTGTGAGGCTGGGCTTAGTTGGAGGAAGGAGGGCGTCAAGTGTAGGAATGGCGCTGACTGATAATGACGTGTACTGGGCGCACAGTTTCAACGACCGCCCACTATTCGAGTTTTATGATATCAGCCGAAACTTTCCCCCTAAACGAGACTCATCTTCACCTAGGCGTTCATACTTTCGGCCGAAGTTTGTGTGGACCTAAGAAAGCCGACCAGATATGAGTGAAATACTTTTTTTGGCCCCGATGTTATCGCAGTCAGTTGGAACACCATCAGGCACAATGACGGTTTTTGATGATTTGGTCTCCGAAGCTGGCGTTAACAGAACCCACCAAGCGGACATCACAGAGTCTACTTGCCTGTAAGAATCCAATCTACCAGTCAGGGCTCACTTATATACAGCCAGCATGTTCTTTTTGAGGTTGATTGAGATGGTAGCTTAAACGGGAAATCTCTTGGTGTACAATCACCACAATACGGGTAACCGTGTAATTGCCTTACAAGTGATGTGAAAGAAGTGTCATACCGATGCGGTTGCTTTTAAGTGTAACATTTCAGCTAAAGTATTTACTCTCTAACAGAAATCTTACATGAATAAAGTTGAATCATATTTATCTTCTTTTCTTGCAGATAGTTCATGGGATCCCACATTTTCTGACACGAACTTATCTTCTATGTTCCTCATTGTGTAAGCAACGTTTGATGCCTATGATATGGGGGAACGGTTTGAGTCACCTAGTTCATGCTCTAATCGCCTTACTTGCAATGGTATACTGGTAACGCATGATGATCTATCGGGTGCATGTAAGTTATTCCATTACTTAATTGATTCTCGCACCTCCTAGACAACTCCGCTCATTCTGGCAGGTCTTCGGTCTATGTAAAACCGCTCGAATGTACGGATTCTGTAGTATATTCTTATGAACACTCACGACATGACAAACGTCTTCCACAAGTACGCCTTCGACTTTCCTTAACTATTAAATACTGTGATAAATCCACTATGTATTTTTTACATTTCTACCTTGAAAGTAACATTCCATCACCATTTTGATTGTGGTTATCGTTGTTGTGTTGAACGTGTCCAGTTTATTTCGTGATGCGCTTGTTGTTCGGACTTATATTTTCCTTTCGTTTACAAAATTATCGTTGTTGTTTGTCACTCACTTTTGGTTGATTACTTATTGACAGGAGGCACATAGTTATCTAATATGTGTAACTGACAACCCAACTTTCTCGTTTTCCCATGCCGACTGAAAACGCAAAGCAACGCGTCAGTAAATCCAAGCCTTTTGTGTCAAAGTTTGTTATCCTACATTCTTCGACCAGTCAGCTTTTAAAACAAATTGCTTAGACTCCGTGTATAGGAATGTCAACTGCTAGTCGCACAGTTCATATAGAACGTGAATAATACCACACTGAATACGATGGATTATAGCCCTTAGCCTATCAGAGTTTCGGCATTTTTGTATTCCTTCTATGGGACATTCAATTTGCTCGGTAGTTGTGCAACATTGCTCCCGATTTTAACGCTAAGATTTGTTTTTGTTCAGAGAAATTCTCTTCTGCTCTGGTCGTGTGATTGCATTGTCGTTTGAAATGTAGAACATCTGTTTGATGTTCGAACCACTCATATTTAACAGACAACACTTAACTAGCCAAGTCATTCAGCTAAAGTTTGCTTTTTAGGAGTCCTGGATTAATTATGCCCTGCAATTATTATACTAAATACGTATCACTTACATAATATCTGCATCCTTTCGATTCAATGTGGTACACTCTCATGGCTACTCATTTACCATCCTCTATTTGTTATGCGTCCTTTTTATACGTTTCTGAGTATAGGCGGTAAAAACTGCCCGATTGGAAGGTGATGCTTCCTCTGTCAGTCTCCCAAACACGAGGGTACCTCCTCAAAACCGATTGCTTTCCGTGCCGGCCGATCCGCGACGTAATGGTACCGACTCTCCTTCGCTTCTCAAAATAAATCGGAGTTCATTCAAGCGTGACAGTGCGGTTCGCCGATCTCTTGGCATGGTTATCAGGCCTCCTTGGTATGGCGAAGAAAGCAGTGACCTCAATCTGAATTCAGTAATGTTCGATCCGTCTTCCGGTGTTGCTGTTCGTTCGGACTCTACGGAATCTCCTTCGGATCACTATTTGCCTCCGTTACTACAAATACGAGTGTCACAGTTGCCTAGTCTGGATGACCTTGGGTTCGCTCTTGATTCCTACACTAGTCCTCGGTCTGGGTATGTTTTCATGGTTTCTGAGATGTCTTTATCTAGATTTCATAAGGTTGAACGTCCTTTAAGTACTACATAACAAACGTGTTAACTACAAGCATTGTTAAACTCCTCATAATTGGCAGTATTTGCTGGTTTGGATTTTTCATTAGAGTTATCGGCAAATTAGCTACTGTGGATCGTGTTAATCTCCTGTACTGGACATTCAGTGTCTTACACAGTTTATGGTTGAGGACGAAATGTTTCAGTACTGTAAATGTTTTCATCGTTTACATGTTTAGAGTTGTTTGTGGAGCAAAACACGTATTGAAGTAAAACCGTGAAGGTCGTTTTGTCGTTATGTGAAACCTGGTCCTTTAGTTGTATGGTGTAGTCCAGTTGTTGTTGATAATTTGAGTTTACACTGGGGACTGGTGAACCAAGTTATCTCCGGTACTCATTTTATATTACTCTTAATTACCATATATTACTCCGGCTGTTTTCTGTTTTTGTTTCACAGATAAGCATTGATGTCAGCCAATAACGATGCAATCGGTGATTATGATTGGTTTCTTTTGTCGTGACTGAAAGTGGATCTCTTGTTTTTTCTTTAACCGGCAAAAATGAACATTATTTTCCTTCCGAAGGGGGATCGTATCCTTCAGTAGTTGAGGGTGTGTCATCTGCATATTGTGATTCAGTAACCTGTTTGTTTGCTGTTCTCTTGTTTGTCTCACAGACATTTCCTTGGGTTGCGTTTATGCGATCGGTTCAGAAATCGTCAGCCTCTTTCGGATAGTCAGGATAATTGTCCATTTCAGAGTGGCGATATCATCGTTACAGTCAACCAGCACAAACTTCGCAACATGCACGAGTCTCAGTAAGTTTCCATCGGTTTTTCAGAACGTGGAATCGATTTCCCGGTCGCTGATGTCAGTAAGAAATCGCCAATCAGTCCGTTTTTGCCTTACCGCCTGTGGATACCTTTTGCGCGTCCGTCTGTTAGTTGTAGCATGGTATCGGATGCATTTGTGTTACTGGCATATTTACTTATCTGTTGACAGATCTTGTCATTTGCGTATATTTTTGGTCAGTGTAAACACTACCACTCTAGAGGTAACACATGGTCGTTCATAACTATCGTCACCTTTATTGGTAGTCAACGATCCTATTCTTTTGAACTTGTCATCAATAAGTTCCGTAATAGACCACTCCATTGCTTAACTTCGGGCTGTTTAAAGATCTCTAAAAGAATACAGCTTTTCCAGTTATTGACCATTGCTCCCAGATAACTCTAATGATATTTCAGCATATTAATTGAGGTTTGGTTACTCAGCAAACTGTTGTAATAATGTAGTCCAGCAAACCGTTCGAATTTTTGTACTGTACTTTTTGTTATCTTGAACGTCATATGAGAGGTTATGGGCATGGTGTACTGCAGTATTTTCACATATTCCAAACCGTCCATTATGGTGGAAGGTAAACTATTTACCTTTTCTAGCAGTCTGTGTGTGTTCTGAACCCCAGTCTCCCAACTTTACTCGACTTGTTAGATCAATGGTTCTCAAACTGTTTCACCGTATCTCAAAGACCTCTTAATTGTGATACCCTCATCACCTGTGCTTCCTAGATGTAACGCCATCGCCTTCCTCACTCAACTTGTATTAGTTAATGGTTACAACCAAAACAATGACAATACGATAACTGAACATGTTTGAATATACCGGACTGAGTCCCATTAGTAAGAAATCTTGGGTCCTCGCTTTTACAATTATGTGGTGCCTCTCTGTCGCCCTCCTGTCCACCTTCTTACTGTCTGCTCCCATATCCTCTTGCCGTCCACTAGGCGGCGATTTCGTTCATTTTACGAAACACTTGGATTCAAGGCTCACTTAACGTCCTACATTTTAGTCTCAAAATGGTTGGGCCGCAATGCTTATTTGTGATTCATTGTAACTTATTTCGATTGTGAGATAACGTCACATAACTTAATCCAAACGTACTTGTGTGCGTTTGACATTCGATGAGTTACAGAAAAACATGCTCATCTATTGTTCCACGTATTTTGGATCTGATCGGGTGTTCTCGATGCATTAGTGGATCTTTCAACCTAATACTACGATTTCTTTTGACCGTCTGATCTCTTACGCGACTATCTTGCATCTAAAACTGTTTTTGCCCCGTCGTCGTACGCTTACAACCGCCTAGCTAAGTGGTTCCGTATGATTTTACTCATTCATATTTGACATGGTATCTCTGTCCTTGTAAATAAAAGTCTTCATGGTATCAGTGAACAATTTACCTATGTTATCGGCAGCATGGATAAGTTAAACCGCTGCCTGTTGGTTGACTAATAAGGCCAACCATTTTAGGACAAGCCTGATCTATGTGAATCTATGGGCGCGTTTTTGATCAATCGTCTATTACGTGACCTATCAGTTATGACAGCAGAAACGCTTGGCCAAATTTGAAAATCAACTCCTTATTTCCGAGCACAGTGTTGCCCTTTCGAGTGGGAAGATACAATCCCAAGCGTCAACGGAATCTGACAAACATATGGCCAACAGAGATACAGGTGGAGTTCTTAGTTATCTAACGATGGTTATCATCCACCTGTCATATGCTTGTTATGTACCAATGCTGTATTTCTTTGAGGGCATTATCCAAACTTTTGTTTGGTCACATTAATGTCGCATTGATCCCGCTGAAAGCACTAGTATGGTCTACAAGTGAAAATTTCTCTAATTCTAATTGGTTATTTATGTCGCATACTTTATTCTTTTTTTACCCGTCAATATGTAAACATAGGTTTTACGCAACTGTCAGTGGAAAGAGCTTGTTTTGAAGGGATATACTGTTTCGGCGGGTGAAGTTAATGTTTGATACTGATTACTTATTTTGATTGACACTTTCATCTTAGTTGCCTATTTCCGGTCCTGTCAACTTTTCAGAGCTATTCGTTACGTGTACAATGCCTTTCGAGACGCTCGACAGTACACTGTAGAATTTGGTGTTTGTCGCCCTTCGAACTCTGGCGAATTTTTCACTAGTGCCACTTCATCTCCTCAAGTCTACGAGTCTTCTACTCTTCCCGGGCGATCAACTAAATCCCATCGATATTCTGCCATCTATCTTCCCACTTCACCGACTAGTGACACGGCTTTGGAACCACATCAACCCCGTCGAACGACGCCATCTTCAGTGCCCGGGCATGCACCGTACTGTTTGGATGCACAAGGCAATCGAATAGCACGTACGTTTATCTTTTCTGGTGCACGTGCTTATCTTTGTGTGAATTTGCTGGCGCATCCGATTAGCTTAGTTGTAGGCGGTAATTTATGCAGCTATCTGCTGTTGCCTTGACGCTGTGTTTGAGTTTCACAACACGGTCTGTTGTCTGTTGTTACACTTGTGTTCAAGTCTGTTAAACACTAGACAACCGCGTTAATGTTACATGCCCTCTTTCACAGTGTTCCGTTTTCTCTGTCTCATGCGGTCCACTAGATTTACACTTGGAGATACGCTCTTTACTTACACAACTTCGGCTGTCTGAACATATGGATTTCCTTTGTGCTTTCCATGTAAGAAACATATTGTCACTGAACCCTCATTGTTGAACTCCAACATTGCTACTTTTCGCTTCTTTTTATAATTCACCGTTTTTCACAATCACTGCACGTAGGCTGGTTTCTGGACGAGTTATGTCCATCTGACGACTGGAGTGGACATCAATTACCGTTTGTTGTTGTTCGTAAATCGTTTTATCTAGTCTGCCGAAAAAGTGATCTCAATCAGTCGGTTTGCTGCTCCTGCTGCTGCTGCCGTCGCTCATAATCTATTTCTCATTGTTACGGCTTGCTACGTTGCATTACTGGTACTATCATTTTGACAGATTCAGAAACGTAAGGCACTCATTTAGTCTGTTCCGTTGGTGTACACACGTGCCAACCCGTTCTTTTCCGAATTTACTGGCCGGATAACTGTACAGACACAGACAAAATGTGTTGTCGGTCGGTTTCGTTGTGTTGTCCAAAGTGCTTTTCATCGGAGTCGTACTACCAAAATGCACGCGCATACACACCTGTTACAGCATCGCGTCTTCATCGTACATTGCGCTTGGCCTGTTGTTGTGCCTCAAGCCCGCGCGCTTGTCAACGCATGTTGACTTGTGTGTGCACACATTTCACGCATGTTGCACCAGTGCTCATGAAACTAGTCACTCGCCAACTAGTTTAGCATTCGATTGTCCGTCATAGGCCCGTGTTTGCATCTATCCTGACCGTTAAATTTCGCAACCAACGGACATGTGTGTGTATGTGTACATTTGGTCTGTATTTGTGGACTCGCACACCATTCATTTTAATGGACGAAAGTGCTGATGAGAGGGCACAGAATGAGTCATTAGGACTAGAATTGAATAGTCTGTACCGTTTATGCTGCGATGAGTGTTTCGACTGCTCTCTTAACCATACCTACGGAACAATTGGACTTCACTGTTTACCGGAAAATTCTGTCTGTCCAAGTTCTGTTCGTGATGTTACGCTTGTTTCCTGCACGGAATGATACAGGTGCTTGTGCCCAGTGTTGATCATCCTACCGGTCACTTCCTGTTTCATCCAAATGCAACCGTGACTGGCAGCCGGGTTGTCTGCAATCGATGATAGAACATACTATGTAAACTTGCTCACGTCTGCGGGATTTCTATTTTGAGTAGACTACTCTTGCTGTCTTATCTTGACTTAACCAGTGAAGTGGGTGTGTTTCACTTTGGAGGCTTTCAGTTGAAGACTTCATCAGCTATGGTTGGTTTATTTCAGTGTGTATGCTGTTTTGTGCATTATCGTCATCATCATCTTAGCAGCCATGAGCCTGATCAAAAGGTACCGTGGCTCGGACCGCCGCTCACCCCGACAGTGGCGGTATGATGATGTCTGGGTGTTTAGTTTGCCTCACAAGGTCAACGAGGCCGTCATAGAATGCATCTTTGGTAGCATCCGAACAGCTGTCCGTTGTAGAGTACGCCGATAGAATGAATACAAAACGCCTTTCTGATTTCCGCCGATAGACTTTTACCGATGTATTGAGTCTGACAGCGCACAAGCGGCTGTTCACTGAGATCCAATCGAGCAAGCATTGCTCTGCTATGGAACTCAGTGCGATTCCCACCCAAGCTTGACCGTGATATCCAGCTTCAGCGTCACCAGGAACCCTGAGAGAGAAGCGTTCGGACCGAGAGTTATCTAGAGTTGAGCTCAAATGGATAACCGTGCTAGAATCGTAGACCCACGTCTCCGACACACAGGGCACATCAAGATCCAGAATTGAGAGAGTACTAGTCAGAGCAGCTTGCTGACCGACTTGTCGGAGAGTGCGGACATTGAAGGCGCCAATGTTTACCAGTTGTCTTGGCCTCAGGAAACAATAATCGCCCGAAGGCATATGTAAGGCGGAAAACATAGGGGGTAAAACAGTAGAAGGGAGTTGTGTTGAATGAATAATTTTACTGTTTGGAGAACGGTAACTAATGGTACTTCTCGGTCGTTTATGTCGCGGAAGGGGGTTGACTTGAGGAACCCCACCCCGAGCCTCTGACTCAAAAGTCTGACCTGCGAGACAACAGGATACAGGGTTTTCTTGGGAGACCCCACCCGGAGCCAGCGACTCAATAGTCGGACTCACTTGGCAGTGAGGGGCTTGCCTAATCCGAGGGTGTAGTGAATAAGACATTTATGTTTGATTCTGAGCACTGCTGCACGCAGTGGATGTACTCGAAGCGACATCGGGCTTTTGAGAGATACTAGATGTTTTTCGACCATATTGAATAATACGCCGGCGGTCACGGTCAACCGTTGGGCGATCGGAGTGCTCTTTGTTTGAGTGTACCTTTTCTAACACCCTCTTCTTCCTGATACGAAAGACAGCAGTGCCGCAACTATAAAAATAGTTCTGCTGTATGCCCATAGGATCGTGCCTCATTACCTAAGCACTCCTATGCGGTCAGCAGTGCGACATACAATCCTATGAGTGTAACTGCTTTTCGTCTAACTACTCCCTTTTGGCCTGTTTGACAAGGTTGTACCTAGAAGGACCGGAGTCCTAGTCAGCATAGCCCGCCGGATCAAAACAGTACACAAGCCCGACCACCTCGTCAAAGTAGCAGCATAGGTCACGGCTGCTTTGTGCACATGGTCTTGGAGCTTCCATTGAATAAATGGAGAACGGTCTCGTTAGCACATCAACGGAAAACGTATTCATGACTCCCCTGAGTGTTCCTGTGCATGATAGTTGTATATGTGTACCCTATTGACAGTTCTTGCCTTTGGACTGTAAAACTGTCCCTGTTGGATGTCCCACGGCGTTGAACATTTGCACTTAATGACCTGCTTTCCATTGCTTCTTGACCACTTGTTTGTTCAGTTTCCCAAAGTCCTGCCGCCTCTCGTGTCGACTCGCCTCATGAAACAACGCCCCCACCGGTTAAACCCAGAGTACTGGCACCTTCCAGATCAGCCACACGCCCAACCTCACTGGAGGAGAAACCGGCGTGCCAAGAAACTCGTCCAAACGCCAAGCTACACACCTCTACTTTGTCACAGTTTGTCAGAGGTAGCTCAGTTCAGACAAACAGCTCGGCGTCACCAACCAGCAACTCACCTATGACCCACCGTAGATCACTAAGTGGAGTGAGTTTGCCCGTTTCCTGACGAGCGTTTTCAACATTAAATGACATGCGATTTGCGTGTGCATGGGATCGAACGCACATCCACGTCAACTTACTTGTATGAGTACAGTGATCCAAAGAATATCTGTTTTTTGTCTTCTTTTTTGTGTCTTTGGTTTCTTTTTCTGTCTTTTCTGGCATTTCCCCTCAATACCTTTCGATGTAGATGACGATTGGACTGCCGACACTACAGTACAAGATGGCTGCTTGCGTGTGTCAGATATTCTGGTGTTGAGACCCGTAAATTCATTCACCTGAGAATGATATGCATATAGCGCCCACCGGATAAATTATGCATTTATACGCTGTACGGTATTTGGTTTCTCGATGCAAGCGTTCATTTGCTCCTCCTCATAGGCACGTATTGCAGTTGGCACGTGTATTCAGTTTGACAATGCTTTGTTTCATCACACTTTCAAGCACACACACAAAGAAGGAAAGAAACGTATTTCTTCATAATCGGTATGTGCGAATACTCAGCTGATTTGGAATACCACACACTCACCGCTTACCTTAGTATTCTACTCACGTGTGTGCATATTTGGTTATGCTTCTCCGTGAAACTGTTTCTGTCAACGTTTTTTAAAGTGTGGCATTCAGTCCACTTAATCGATGTAATCAGAGCGAGTAGTTCAATTGCCTGTAGCGTTCCTCTTCCTATTCGGCGTAGTTTGTTCGTCTTGTTAATCAGGACAGATATGCAAGCATCATACTTATGGCTTTACCACTTGGTTAAATTATTCCCAAAGTTTTACCCGATAAAACTAACTTTTAAAGTCTCACAAACATTGCGTTGTTGATTGATCAGCACAAAGTAGGCGGAAACCTTATTTTTACGCGGAATTGCCCAATATTTTTGCCCCACTCTGCTGGTTGTGTTTTGCAATGGCCAGCTTCTTCATTGTTAAAAGGGTTTGAACAAACTGGCGGCTTATTTTTTTTAAGATGAAGTCTATTGTGTTGTTCGCTTCTGTCAACACGTGACACCGGTTGGTGGCTTACGTAGTTTTCTGTACTTACTTGGTCGTCAGATCCAGATACATCGGCCGTGCTTCAAATATGTAGACAAAGGCTTAGTTTGTTTGCGCTATCCTTGAATCCGAGACAAGCTTGGAAGATTCAGTATGTGTTTCCACAAACCCAGTCAATTTTTCTGATCGGTGATCCTCAACAGTGCGGTTGTCAAGGATTTACACGGGGCTCCACTGTCATAGACACCGTTTTGATAAGTCACTCAACGTTCTCTTCATGCAACACATAAAATGACGATTTTGTAAAGCCTGTTTGCTAGAATAGGCTGACATGATCGGTACTTGTCTCAAGTTACCTGAAACGCCTGGATCTTCAAACCATTACTGACCGGCAGGGTCAGTAATGAATTTTTGATGTACCCTCCAAAGTGTTACGTACATCGAGAGGTTTGTCTTGTTGAAAGTATTTAGGCACATTAATCATATGAATCCGTATACTAGCAGTTTGAAAGAGTAACTTTTCCGCTTTGTACCTCAAGGCGGTTGCTACCACTTTACATATTGGGTCGCATGATATTGAACACTGTTGGGCTACACAAACATGTGTGGAGGTTCAAACTCACAGTCGTGTGGTTGACAGTTAGTGTCATCACCCTTAAGGTCCCTCGATCCCAGAGTAATGCAATGCTAATACTAGTCGTTAAATAAAGTCGAGATTATAGCCAGCCTCACTGTATAAGGGCAGGGAAAACGATAAAAAAAATTTGCTTTTGTTTTTCACCTCAGATTCCTGTTACACATTGCCTATTCAGGCTATCATCTTGCTCAACAAGAATTTCTTAAGTAGGTTGAATCGTAGAATAAGCATAACAACTGTCAGTCATTTTGTCATCACGCACGTAAACCACCAACGGGTTACTGTTGTGAAAGTGATCACGAAATCAGCCGCATATTCCGCTGTGTACAGCTTCATTCCTCCCGCACGAATCTCCGTTGATTCTATCCTTGTGTTTTAACATTCGCCTGTGGAAGGACGCATTCAATCAGCAAACCGCCAAATCCGACACAGTTTTTCAAACTGTCCCCAAGGGCAAATCTAACTGGACATGTTCTTTTGTCTTCCTGTCATGTTTGGTACTGTTATTCTCTTTCTTTTAGACACGCCGAACTTATTACACTGTGGTTCGCCACAATGAATGAAGTGCTATTGAAACTCGTTCGACCTAATTTCAGTCGAAGCACAGTGCTTGCCTTCTCAACAAGATGCTTTAATTCGATGTAGCTACTACCCTTCAGGCAGAAAGCTACACGCAAAGACCTTTTTTTTTACATTGCTTTGTTCGCAGGTTGCCCTACGTGGTATTCGTTTATCTTCTAGCCATTATGTTTAGGTTCGGCCGGATTCAGCTTGAAAGCATGAAACCTAGCTTCTAACCTTCGCGTATCTTATGTGTTGATTTACTTGGGGATGTTTAAACCTCCATCTGCCGAGTTCGGTCATTGAATCTCTCCTTTACCCTTCTGTTTACACCGTTTACATCAATAAAGGCTGATATAGGTCTAAGATGAGACTCTTAAGGCTGTTTTGAATTTTCTTTCGTGTTTTTCCTAACAGCTCTTACAACTCTCCCTATACAACTTTGGCTAAGAACTTGGGCTATGACGTCTCTAGATATCTACAGCCACAGCTGAGGATCGGAAGTGCGGTAAAACGCTAGGCTCCTAAGCGCTAGTTCCAGCAGAGTTATTTCTGTCAGTGCCCACAGACTCTGATTTTCATTCAAGCACTGTCCATGAGTTCAGTTGCTTGCGTTTTTCTACCATTTGACTTTTATGTAGCGATTACGCTGTTACGTTTTGTATACCATCATCGTGATATTCGTTGCAGGTGTCGCGTGATGCTGTTTCGAAATGATAACCAAATCCAGAGTCCTGATTGCTTGGAATAGTGGTAGGTTGAGTAGCTTGGGATGATGGTTTGAATATTCGGTTGTTCGCGAGCTTTATGTTACGGTTACCATCGTTTCGTCATCAACCAAGGTGATAACATCAGTGCGTAGTAGGTGTTTGAACCTGTGGATTTGCGTGTGAGAGTTGGCCAGTTTAAATGTGCATCTGTTCTTGTATACAGAAATGAGTTGATCTTTTGACGTGGTTTCTGATTAGTTACCTTCTGTTATTTTTTGAGTTTCACCTAGAATTATGACTATTTCTTGTTACTTTTACTCTTCTGATCTTAAGTCTGATTGCTTACTCCCTGACTTTCAACTGGACAAGTCGCTTCTCCGTTTTTGGACTACAACCTAGTTGCATTTTCGTTGTCCGGCTTTGACTGTCATGGTTCGCTCCGTCAAACTCTGGTAATTCCTACCCTTCAACCCAAGCACCCAAACCCCTAAGCTCTCAAGATTCTGCTTTGCGTGGTGATGAAGCGCTTGAAGCCTAAATGTTATGCTTGACTGACAATGGATTACCTAATTCAAGGTTCATTCGGTAAACATAATACATGGAATAGTTTGTATTAGTACTATGTCGTGCGATTTACGATTGTTACAGTTAGGGAGTAGATATGGTAAATTGTAGTGCCGTATCCCAAATGTGTTTGTGGTATCCTTATTTCGAGAGTATTCTCTGTTTACCTAGACCCAACGAGGGGCTTCCCTTGAGGGCTACACTCGTGCCCTTTGACCAATCATCCTCTTTCTCAAACAGTCCACAGAAGGCACAAAATTCCTAATTCGTTGGACGCTGTAGACCAGCATACCGGTTCAGTTGTTTAAAGATTCTTCAAAACTGAGAGTAGTCACTTGATTGATTCATCCCTATAGAATATATCAAGTAGCTAACGATGTGTTTCTTACTTCTCATTTGTGTGTGGTTTGCAATCATATCTTCACATCTTCTCCTAGGTGAACAGTTCAGATCTCATCAACCTGAGTATTACACCATGTTGTGCGTAGAATAAACTCCTCGCTGCAATTAGGTAATGAATAATGATCCCTCGGCATAGGCTCTGTCAGGCGCACACTACATTGAAAACATTTTAAGAGTAAGGTAACAGCGGCTACTTCTGCTGACCAGCGGTCGTCAGCTGTATTGTTTTGTTCTCTTCTGAGTCGCATCAGTGTGTGCGCTTGCTTCACATTGTGTGCTGACAACTTGAATAGTTGTAAATCTTGGGAACTATAATTTGGGCAGAGTGGCTCAACCTAAAATCTGAGAGTTGAAGGTTGTCAAATCTTTGAACGTATTTCGGAGGGACGTCCTAGTATAAACAAGACGGTTCTGAGTTTCTGAGACCTACAACCGGTTATTTACCGTCTCGTGTCCGTCAAAGGCCAATTTGAAAAGTCATTTAAAGTCTATTGAAAATGACCTATATGCAATCTGCTCTCATATGAATCTACAAATCAACGCTAAAGACCAAAAGACATGATAATCGAACACGTGTTTTTGAAGTTGAAAGTGTCAAATTCTGTGGTCACATAACTTATTCTGTTGTTTAAAATGACAGGCTTCCGTTTTAATATTGTCTTGAACTTGTTCAAATGTGAAGGCTGAATCGATTTTGTCCATCATTTACCAAATAAGCTAGGTCGCATTAAACTTGACGTAGCTATTTTTAATGGTTAGGTCCTGTCCCCTTCCTTTTTTGTTTTCTCTCTTCCTATACAGGGTTTGGTTTTCTTCCTTGCATGATTGTGTAGCAGTTGAGCATCAGTGTGAATCACTGATGTATTGCTGTCTATGATGATAATGATGATTTTTAGTGGTTGTTTAGGCAAAGAACTTTTGAGATTTTTGGTACGAATATAATGGTCTATTTTTTGGCTCATTTGAAGACCTCCGTTTTCTCAACTACGTATTCACAATTAACGTACATCAGTTTTTGACTACCACGATTTCTTCCGTATTTTGTTTACCTATTTGTTTCAACTTGGTTGATCACCATCAGACAGGCCTGCGGATCGATTAAGTGAGTGGTTATCATCAGGACTTCGCCGATCGATATAGAGCTGTACTTTGTGTTTGTTAGAGAACGAATTTACGTTCGGTTTTTCATTAGGCTGAACATATCAATATTAGTAAACATGCTCATAGTAAATACTGGGATTTGTCTGTATCTTACTTTTTAACGTGTGCTTGTTTTCCGTTCAAGCACTTTTATTGCATTTTGGTTTGATGACCTAAAATCGCGTGTTGATTGATCAAATAAGTGGGGTTGCATCGCTGGACACCCTCGTTTTTCGCTGATGTCTAGTTTTGATTGTCGACCAACGTCGTCATATCAAATGCGTGCTTTGTTCTCCACTTTTGTTCACTTGAATGTTTTGCTGGTGCAAAGGGAACGTGGTGTGCACATTGTATCGACTTACATGACCATTTAATCAGGCAGGCGGTAAGCTTCTGTTGTATATTCCAAATGCAAACTGATGGTTTTGACTTCCGTTTATCTCCAGCTCATTTTACTTGAACCATAGTATCGGTCATATATTAGTGCTACTTCGACGACAATGGCGCTAGGATTCCGACTTTCTAATGGTTCATCAGAATCTCGAAATTTTTACAGGTTTAGGCTGACTGGTAGTATCACTGTTTCGTGAAGTATGCTGGTTACTGCTTGATGTGATTTGAAAAGGTCAAGTCAGCCGCTTGCATATGTGGGTCTTCCAATCGATGATGAAGAACTTGCGCGTATTGCTTGTTGCTGGCTTGGTTTCATTCTACTGTAAGAAGCGGCTCCTTCTGTTTACACTTCACAGTCATGCTTACCGTTGTATATAAGACCTTTCAGGCTAATCTATTGGATTTCTACGTAGCCCATGCCTGATCTTGAGGCATTCAGCCTATTATCAGATATCTTTAGCCTCACTTTTTCCATCCGAAGTATCATTGTCTATAGGTGTTGCCTCCGTAAGTTTTACACACAAATCAACCTATCTTATTTGTTGATATACCGTTCTTATTACTGTTTAACGAAAATCAGAATTTTGTTTCGGTGTTTGATTATCAGAGTGAGTACTGCTTCGGATCACAGCTTGTCTGAGTGACTTGACTGATTCGTGGATAGTTCAAACAGTTATATAACCATCTATTACCTTACGCTACGGGTTACATACTGGGTTAGCAGCTCTCTTTAATCAACGCGCCTTCATTGTCTGTTCAGTATTTTGATCCGGTCTTTTGTACTTTTAGTTTTCTGGTGCGATTATTGCTACAATGAACTTAAAGTGCCCGTGTAGTTACCGACCTGAATATTTACCACAGGTGTTGTATTAGCACCAAGTTTTTAAGTAATACATTTGTAAAACACGTGCGTGTGCACTTTTGGTGCATCTTCTTCTTTCCGCAGCAATTGGCGCACCATTGGCGAAAAAGTTGATTAAAAAACGACATACCACTAATTAGGTAGGTGCTGTATAGACTATTCCTTGTGCATCGTTCAATGGCGATTGGCACACGGGCATCGCACTAAAAATAAAAGAAACCATCTACTTTGTTTAAATACATCGAAATGTATCACCTGGTGGGTTGAGGGACCTGCTAACGGCAACCGTGCTCTTCGGAAAGGCTATTGGACTAGCAGTCCATACTAATGTCATTGTCGTCTACACTTTCGCTTTCATGCAATCGCCGTACCATCACAGTGAAATAACTCTTGGTTTTCTTCTTTGTTCACCCCTCCACCTAGCCGAGCTAGCCAGTCACTTAGGCCTCTACTAGTGCCTCTGATTCTATGTAGACGTTGTATGCAATCAAGGCAGGGTGTATTTACGCTCACTGGTGATCTGACTTTTTAAAGACACTGGGTTGAATTCTACATTGTTCACACTTCAGGCGATGAATGTTTTAATGGAGCTCTAAGCTATCTAGTGGAACTCACTTGTGGTGGTATGTGAACACCGCTGTCCTCTGATTTGGACCATTTCGATAGGCTAACATTGTATTAAGATCACTTTGTAACTTGTTCTGTTTGTAGTAAGCCTTATACATTATACTACTCAGTTGGGTCTATCCTTTGTTTCGGATGAAGATTAAGTATGGGAAAAGAGGTTGTGGTTTCCGTGGACTACCATCTACCACGACTGTAATCGAGCCAAACAGATAGTCCACACTTAAATCCATGGGACCTCAGAACATATGTCAACTTTACATTAATATAATCATAAATCAGTTTTTTTAATTGTTACCTTTGTTTTGGTTTGGTGGCAGTGTGAGTCCTGTTGATTACCATCAGATACTCGCATAATCAATTATCCGATGCTCATGGTCCTAACGACTACAAACTGGCGGTGAGATAATCTGTGCCTACCAAATCGGTGAGGTTTATCCAAGCAGTTTGGTCAACCATCTAGGATGCGTTTTGTGATGCTCAGTATCATACCGTCATTTCGTTGTGACCCGTTTCGTCCTTGTTTGTTCTGCTCAAGGGAAAAGCAGCTTTCGTGATGCCGCTGGTACTTCCGTCTGTCGGAACACCACTCGCGTAGTCATTATAGATTGACACAACTCGGGCTGTTCATCCGGACTCACACTGTCCATATGACGTTATGTTGTTTACCGAGTGATTTAGTTCTTGTTAGTGTGCCATTATCTTCTTGGTGTGACAGTATTTCTTATTCTTTAGTAATCAATTGAATTTGACTTTCGGTGTTCATCGGTTACGTCGATATATATTTGTTTGCCAAAGGCGACCATTCTCTACCACTTTTCAAGGATCTACTCATAGTTATGTGCAACACTTACTCCTAATGTCTCTTAATTGATAGCACACAGTCAAGGATGTGAATGCTTTCAACACTCGTGCTATCGGCCAGAAAATCAATATCGATCTAGTCAAATGGGTTGACGGTGGTCTGGGCTTCACCTTGACCAGTCGAGATACACAGACCAGTTCTCAGAAGGATGAGCCTGTCTATGTGAAAAAAATACTATCCGGAGGAGCAGCAATCGCAGACGGTCGACTTCTGGTAAGCATGCGAGAACGTTTTGTCTGTGTCATTCATCACTTCCGCTTCCTTAACCCTAAGTGATAGATTTGCCGAGGTCATGGGATGCTCTACTTCTTGCACAGGGGTGTCACGTGTTATTCATATCCGTTTTTTATCAATATGTCTAATAAGTCCCATTGTTGCCTCTTTCTTAACGTACGGTATACTCTAATCGCATAGCAATAACTCCCTGGAACCAACCGGATGTTCTAAGTCGCACAGTAGTACGTCCGTTTAATGTAGGCAGAAGTTCAGTTAACTCTGCCAAAAATGTCACGTTCTTGGAGAGGAATTGCCGCTTTCTGTCCGGTTTTCACGCTGAGTTCTGCGTCTCCCGTTTTATTTTTCAGCAGCCTTGTTTGATGTTCCTGAAAAGCAACGCTACTTGTATTTTTTTTAAAAAAGTCGCTGTATTAAGTAAATTGAAGAAGGAGACCTGTGGAATATGTCGGCAGGAGCTTGTCATTTACTTTCAGTTGCCTTGGACCACATCACACACAGTTCAAGTTGAACTTCGCCCACATTTGATCTCAGTTTTCCTATACCGATTGACTTTCCATCCAACCTTTTCTGACATGATGCACTAGATTGGTGTACCACTCTTTTTGGTGCTCATCGGTCAGTACTTGAACTCCGGCCACGTTTTCATGAGGCAACGCTGTTGACTACTGCACCATTGACCTCACATTAGGTGCCACCGAATTATCATATGTTTATCATATGTTTAACACGAAATAACCACATGGAGTGTCAAACGTACCACAGTATGTGAGGGGAATAGACCCTGTAAGATGAAGAGGAATAAAAATGTGGGTGGAGTAAAAGATTACACTGGTGCCCACAGATATTCACTACACGGATGCCGCCTACGTGTGGTTTTCACCATATTGTGATGGATGACCAATTCGAATTCACGAGTATTGCCACACTCAGTGGAATACATCAACGCGGTGAGGAGGTATATCCAAAAGTCCACCGCGATTGTATTTCAGAGAACACGGGCCAGCGGACAAATCATCGTTCAACGAAGTCTGACCAACGGACGAGGCGTGGCAGGCAGAATGTGATAGACGAACAAATCGGACACTCGATTATCCCAACACTGAATGGAATATCTCAGAGGCGTGATTATCTCAACACTCGGTGGAATATCTCAAAGCTTTCAGCGGGTGGATTGTGGACAACATGGGCGGCCGGACGAGCCGCCGCGCAACGAGATCGGACGAACGGACGAGGAATCGGAGTCAAAAAACGCACAATAGAAGGCGTCATTCACACACACACACACACACACACACACACACACACACACACACAAATCAAACAGAAGTGCACACGAAGTGTGAGTGGAAACCGTCGCTGTGCCGTGGACTGAAATTCCGTCTCATAAATGCGAGCGCGCTGGTGGCGTGGGAACGAGCGAGTTAGACAATAAAAATCGTGTTTTATTGAACGATTTCTTGCTACAGTATGAGGCAGCGCCTTCAGTCAGGTGTGTTCAGTCTTTGGAGCCCCAGTGATGAAGCCGAGAATGCCCTGTTGGAGACGAGACCAAGAGTTGAGGAAGTCTGTCCTTCCCGAGGTCACTTATAAGGGCTGCATTTATCTCCTTTCGTGTCACACTAGGTGAAGTTGACTGAACTTGTCATTCGGTTATCGCGGCCAATATAGATTGGACAAATATGAACACGTTAACCGGATTACATTGTATTTATCGTATACATCTATGAATTTCTGCTTTTAGAGTTCTGTATATCATTACTTGTCACATTCACCATTTACTAATGTGTTATCTGAGTAAAACTGGTCCGGCGCAGTCAAATGTTTCTATTGTAGTCACTCGAACAGTTTGGTGTTCCAACACTCCGCCGATGTTGTAAGCGCATTGGATGAATGAATAAGCTCTCGTTCGGGATATTCCTGTAGAATGAACTTTCAAGGAAGCAGCCAAAGCATATTAATTTAATGCTGGTGTATTGATTTTCATGTGCTGTCGCTCGTATTAAGTGCCTGCATTTTCAACTCACGAGAACATGCGACTAATGTAACTGGTTCATTTTCAGAAGTTTGGGCATCTAAGTGGTAGGTGCTGAATTATTGATGACTCGTACAGCGTTTCGTGACCCACGATTTTGCCCGTTCGACATGTCTTTACTTAATCAAGTTACGTTGTGATTTATCAAGCTGGTTCCTTTCATGAGGTAATCCCCTGACGTTGTGTGCGAAGGTAACTAACAGAGTATCGCACGACGATCGCTGGGAACGTCTGGTGCACTCATCACTCCATACCGAGAGACATGGGTGAAGTACGACCGGTTGTCGGTCTAATGCAAGTGAGCCAACTGTATCGGTGGTGGTTGGACAGAAACAATTCATCTTATGTTCAGTTTGTCCCACCATCAATTCAGTCGATGCGGATTTTTTTAATAAATGTGTTGGGGTCCTTTAACATTTGCTATTAAACCGACGCCGCACCGCAAAATCGGATTCGCTCCTCTCTGATTATATCAGACAGTAATGAGAACAAATAAGCTGTATTGCTAGCCGATAACCTCATCCAGTCGGGCACCGGTCGTGGGAACATTGTTTTTGATGAGTAGTAGGGGATTTTGATTTTCATATAAATTGAACATCACCCACAATTGATAGCAGCTGTCGCTTCCTCATAGACTTTCCAATCGGCCCCTTTCGAAACATTGTTTTTGTTAGGATGATTTTGATAGCTGATGTGATGTGATCTATGCCATTCAAATTAGGGTGAGACAGCCATCAGTAAAGATCATGTTCACAGTGATACAGATATTTAATAATGCACACTCTCGTCTGATCATCTTGTTGTTTATCAATATGTATTAGTGAAAGACTGGTTTTTATTTTCAGAGGTATGGTATTCGTACGGGAACTGCGGTGAATTAGTCGATGCTGTAGACTTTTGGGAATCATTTTTTGCTAGACCGTCTGATCTCCGTTTTGTACATGGCTATCGTTTCCGGACAATGGCTTGTCTGGTCTTGAAATGCCTTAGTGTATGAGCACCACAAATGCGGTTTCATTTTTTGACCCATGTGGTCGTAACCAAAAAAAAGCTGGTCATATGGTTGATCTTGAAAATGTTGTTGACCAAAGTTTGGGAACGCAGTTTAGGAGCCTTCTGGGTAATTGTTAGCTTGTGAAAAGAATGATACACAGCGAATACATTTCTTAAACTCGGCGGTAATCGTTTCACATTACAAAGATGTACTCTAACACTGCTCTTTGACCTGTGTGATTCTTGTTTGGATATCTGGGATAAGGATGACCAGATGGAGACGGGAACCAGCGAGAACCACGTGTTATGTTCTTATCTAGCAAAACGTTAGTCCTGTTAACAAACTACGTTGTTGATTTCATTCATCCCTTTTCCTTGGGTTTTCGTAAGATCAGCTGTCTGTTGAGTGGAAGATAGGCAGATATCACGACGGTTGCCGATTTGAATCCCGTTCTAGCTATTTCTTTGTGCTGATTGCATATTTGTTGTTTGTTCATGATTGGTGCGATTTCCTCACTGATGTGTTGCGCTTGTCAGTGTTGTTCACAGTCTTAGTCGGAAAAACCATGAACGCGCTGTCAAACACTAGTATTCCGTATGACTATGCATGTACGCTTCAGTCGATGGAGAAAACGGAAATCATGGTGAAAGGTTGAGAGCTGAAATTTATTCTATTTCATCAATTCATATTCCCGTAGAGAGACTATTGACACATCGACGGGGTGCTTTTTCTATTTTGTTTTCCCTCCCATAAGCACTGCCTGTTTTCATTCAAAGTGGGGAAAAGACAGCTGGTTAGATTAGTTAATTAATTAACTCCATACATACATCGATAAAATTATGTCTGTTTTGTTTAAATTGGCGAGATTATTGTCGATTTTCGAATTGCTAACTTTGTGTCTAACACCTTTGGTGATACACAAATCGATGTTTTCACCTGTGGCGTATTACGTATAAATCAGTAATGAGCGTTTGTACTGGCTATCTCATCTTGCCATTTTATTTCTTACAGGTTGGAGATCGGCTGCTGGTTGTGGATGGAGCAGAAGTGAAAAACCTTGGTCAGGTCTTGTCTCAACTCCGTTCCGTCCCACCTGGTGATACGGTGTCTTTGGTCATATCCAGACAGAGCACCGTTGCGGCTGACGACAGTTTTGGACGCATTTCCACGCCTATCAAGCTACCGGATCGTGTACGTTGACAGACAGTGCTCTATTCTGCTTTTATTATTTTTCAATACGAACAGTCACACGCACGTTTTTTGCATCGGGTCATACAACAGAGTTATTCTACCACAAACTCCGCCTCCATAACTGTCTGGAAGATTGGCATCATTTTTGTTTCCCAAGAATTTTCCATGGGTTAAGGCTAGATGCTTTGTCCTGATTTTGGATCTCAGAATGTGTTGCTTATAGGAAATCTTGTTATTCCTCACTTATCTTCTGTAGACTTGTATTGCGTTTAGTCATCTAGTATTAATGTGCTTTATGACACTGTGGCTATTTCCAACTGCTGCTTGATGCTTTCATCTGAGATATCGTTTGCCAGCTTTTTTGTAACTATTTTTCCCTCGAGCAGTTGAAATCATCCGTTTTGCTTTTGCAAAATGTTTATTCCTTCCCTGGCGTGCAAAACGTGGTTGTGAGTGTCAGACGAGTTCATTCGTCCAATTTTTAAGTGCATATGAACTTAGATGGTTAAGCCATGTGCTAAGGATGCTAACTAGTCGTCTACCACATCCAGTGAGTACTACTGATACCATAGCAGATTGGCGTAAGGTGCGAGACGAACAAATGATAATGGAATGAAGAAATGAATTCACTTACCAAAGGGTTGGCCACTCTAGGTCTGGTATATCTTGTGGGCGCTCAGAATCGGTGGATGGAGGTAAAGGTGGCGGTTAACAAGCTCAATGGCGTGGAGTAATGGCAAATATTAACGCTAGGTAGTGAAAACCACAAAGACGTTATCTTGTTTTTGATACCTCACCTCCACTTACAACTCGGTTGTTTTTTGCGAGGTGTGAACACCCAGATGTTTATGTTTGAACCCATGTGTTTTTAGCAGCTAGGTCAATTCTCTTTTTCCCCCTAATTAGGGCTTGTTTTTTCCCTTCATGGCTACTTAGTAATCATCAGTGTGAGTTAATGATGTATTGTTATTTTTGGTGTTGATAATGTAAACTATAACAAATTCCGTTCATGTTCGAATCATTTGTGGTCTTAACTAGCTTTATTTCCACCCGGAATGGTTGACTTTTAGGACAAGAAATTAACTCCGTTGTGCAAACATTGTAGCAAATGCGACGGATACAAACCAAGGTCATAAATCATGCAACGTTCGTCCTGAAAAATACAGGTCCAGGTTTCGAATACTTCAAAGCATTGATAGCAACTATGATAACATAGTCGTCCCGGAATGTGTAAGGGTGAGCATTGTCCTTCTTCTTAAAGATTGCGCGCTTCCGTTTCCACGGGTTTCAGTTGGCTAGGACTCACCTATAATTTTACGTGAGTTTCCGCTATTTCCTGCCAGGTATGGTGCGCCTTGGATTAATGCATTGCTGGGATGACTTGCAATAAGCGAAAACCGTTCCTCCTAGCGTAGAAAGGTGTTTTGAGACACATTGACAGCAAACTCTTACTTCCATTCTGATTATTAAAGACGCCTTTTTAATGGAATGGTTTTTCTTTGCATTTTACTATCCAAAATCCGTTCGTCAGAATGTTTAGGAAATCTTTGATATGAGGTAACTACTATTGTTCTTCTCAGGATCATGACAAAGGTGACTAATTACCCTACACGGTGGTGTCGGCAGGCTAAATGCTTACAGTTGACAGATTACGTGTATTCTAGCAGTTGTTCCGACTACTGTATAGCCCTCTGGAAAATTTTTGAGCTGGACGTTAATTATCTATTTATGCCATTCGGCGAGTAAAACTCACACACGACACAAGGTTTTCGGATGCGTTTCCAGTTGTCATTTTTGAGTTTAGCGACACGCCTTTGTTCAGTGAACTGACAGTACTGGAAACTTGAATCATTCCGGCGATTCTAGTTGGTAATTTCAAGTACACTAAGATTGGTCGAGCAGTTACTGATAGTGGTTGCCGCCTCCTTAGAGACTCCACACTTGGAGTTATCAACAAAGTTGAACGCCCTGGCGTTTCCTTTCTGCTAGCCACCGTTCCCATAATCAGCTGGTCGGTCGACACTTGCGTTTACAGTACCTTCGAACCCAGCTCTATGTCAAAATTAAAGTCCTACCTACACTCCTAGCTGATTTATCGGTTTACCAGAGAGAGAGAAAGAGCGTTTATTAAGCAACGTGTTGTGTCACACTTGTCATGTATGCCGGATTCATCAATGAAATGTGGTGATGTTTACTAACGAACATGATTCGTCCAGGATGCATGGGGTGCACGGAGATACTGTTAGTTTAAATTGTGCTGTACATTGTTGCATAGCTTAGTTAACAGTCTAGGGGTGGTTAGCGGTTTGTTTTTAGTGATCGTTTTGAATGAATTGATTAACTTAGTTAAAAACTAAGATGGGCTATCTTTGAGAAGTGTGTATACATAGTGACTCACGAAGAGGATGACGGCCAAACTCGGACATCCGATTGAGGATCTAATCAACTCAGTTCTTGCATACACATCCACTTATTATGCTTTACTCACGTATTCAGAGAGGAAATTAGGCACTATGAACGGACTACATCTTTTCTGTTGGTTCAGTTTGTTTTCTCTGACGAACAGAGAAACAGACCGTTTGCATTTTCGTGGACCACCATGTATACAATGACCATCAGAACGATTCACATACTGATTTTCTTTTGACTTGAACGCGGTAGTTTGTGTGTAAAGTGTGAATGATATTCCATTCCTTCACCTCTTTCGGCTGTGAATTAAGACTTTGTCATAACTACATTTGCACATCAGCCTCAATCAAAGTATTGCTGTCAATTACCATTTTAATGGTCTACACATTCTAGATTGTTTTCCGGGGCCATTTCTTTTTGTCACGAACTTATAGGGTTGCATATATTAACAATGCACTACACCAAGGGTTTCACTTTTATGCGAAGTTTTAGTCTGCGAATGATCAGTTTCTATTTCCAATCTCAGTCCAGTTGAGTGTCCCCAGAGACGACTGGTTTGATATGTGCAGAGAAATACAAAATGTTGCAATTGTTCAGCCAAGTTGGCAGATGCCACGAATTGACAACCGCGTGTGAGGGGTACGTCTACTGGATGCTCCTAGATTTTGAAGCATCATGTGAAAAACATCTAGCCAACTCCCACAGAGTGATTTTTTGTGACAACTTTTTGTTGTTCATCATCTATATGTGGGTGTCTCCAGATATTCTGGTAGACAATAATTTATCTGCTTCCGACCTTGATGTTATCTTAGAAAATAAGAGTGCTCGTACTTCTTCGTTGAATAGTGTATTCATGTTTAATTACTTGACGCACTTTGGGCGTCGGATTTCATATTTGCTGACCGATTGCTGCCGGTTTCATTTTCCGTTATGTAGAACGTTGGTTACCGGTTTTAGTTTCGAGCGTCTTTGTTTCGCAGTCGCTCTCGTACATTGCGACTGACTCATGTTTCTCAGTTGTGTCGCAAACGATGCCGTCTTTTGCTGTCCATGTGCACAGTGACTAGTCCATTTCACTTGTGTGTGTGTGTGTGTGTGTATGTATGTACGCCCGAATCCAGCAGATGAATGTCATTCACACGAGTGCTAGTGAGATGTGATGCAGAGTAAAAATAGCTTTTCTTGTATTTCATCGATATAATTGTGCAGACTCAGCACAACAGGCCACCTCAATTTTACAGGACTAGTTTCCACTTACTTAGTATCTATTAATGAACCATTGGTACTGTTGTAATCTTTCTCGATAGAGTCTTTTTGTAGACGTTCTGCTTTGGTCGTGATCAGGAATGGTTTGTTAGGTCATCATTTTCCTCTTTTTCACGACTTTTCATTTTTACCTGTGGTCACCATGACTGTCAACAAGGTATTCTTTGAATAGATACTGTTAGAGTTGATGTTTTAATCGTGTTTGCCAAACAGAATATGTCGCTGATAGTCTCCACAGTTGATATTTGTCACAGCTCGTTAATGTAGGCTAACAATGATACAGCCATGATACTATCGCGATGTATCTGTCGTTGGTCTTATTGTGCTGCTCCAGCAGCCTCAACAATCGTTATCAATCTGAATGGAGTAAATCAATGTTAGTTTCCTTCTTTTCACCCAGTGACACGCGTGAGTTGCTTTCCGCCTTTTTTTGCTTTGTTGTTTGCATGTACTAGTTCGCAATGCAGTTACAAGTAGGCTTCATCTGCCTCCGGCTCCAGTAAAGAAGGTTATGGTTTTACTGGTCTTTTTCTTCGTTGACTTACGTGGAATCATTTGTTATGAAAGACTGCATAGTGTATATAAACAAATTATTAAACGATGTTTATCGTTGTCCTTTTTTCCTAAGCTCGTTGCATTTGTTCAGATGTATGACGGTGTATGCCTGTTTCGGTTTTATGAATTGTTGTTCTTCGGCTCACATACTTTACTATTGCCATTTCAATCTGATGATCGGTTCATCTGCGTACTGCATTTGTTGACCTTCGGGCGCATCTAATTCCATTTGTTTCCAAACTTCATCGTTGTTCTCACTTTGTCTTGACATTACATTTTTTTATGTATACATGTTCGTTTGTGATCTGTAAAGCGACGGATTCGCCACTAAAGTCTTGTGAAAGTATGCTAGTCTGAAGACATTCTATGTGAAACCGATTCATGGGTTAACTTATCCTCGTTGAGTTGGCTATTTTCCTGTTAGTATTGCGGAACAGTACGCATGCGACTTCAAATTAACTAGTTAATCAACTGGATAGTAAGATCTTCCGAATTCGTTTCCTTTCAGTAAATTACTTCAGTCGGTGCATGCTTCGTTCGGATCATTTGAATCTCATACTGCATACACTTGTTTGTGCGCCGTTTGCTTGTTCGAGAAACGTGTGCATGTAGCTCCCTCGACCGCAATGTGCACTATTTTCTTTCAACCACCTTAGCCTCACAAACCGGTTGTTTTGTGTCTTTTTTTCTGCAGCCTTATCGATTGTACACTTACGAGTTCGAGTTGCCGTCAAAAGCTACTTCACAGAATGGTTCTCCAAGTTTAGGTGTGAATTTCAAATGGTGTGTTCATCCTCCCAATTCTGATCCTGCCTATGCAGAAGCACCTGGTCTGTATGTAGACAGTTTTGTTCCGGGTGGTCTGCTCAGTCGACTTAATCGGAAAACGTTGCTCCCAGGGGACCGTTTGGTGGGCTTGAACGGAGAAAGTCTGGAAGGCCTGAACGCCAAGGTGAGCTGGTTTCTATGGATTGTCCTCCTCTGTTGTGTTTTTGTCGGCTTCAGTATTCAGAAAGCTGTTTAATTTGCGAATGTTCGACTTGTGAAAAGAAACTGCCTATTTCGTTTCCTATTGTAAACGAGCCATACAACGCAACTAGTCCCCTCGAGTGATATTAAAGTTGTACACATTGCTACTATAAAATTTTCATTATCTCACTACTCTTTGGTTCGTTGTCGCTGTCTGTTTTGTCACTCAAGCTCCTGGACACCTGTTTCTAAGCTAACAAGCGTTACTCAGGCAGCGAACTTTTTAACATTTTCAATGTTTCATTTAGACATCCTGACAGCTAAACCATGAATGACTCCGTACTAGACGTAATAAAATTTTTGATTTCGACAGTCTCGTATTAAGGGTCGGTTGTTGAAGTAAACATTTCCCGAAGATAAGATCAATTCGGCCACGTCCCTCAGTTTGCAGTTCAAAATCCCACATTGTTGCACTTTCATGTAGCTCGTTATTTTGACCAATTCAATGATAGTTGAAGTATTTTACTAGTGAGTTGTTTGAACATATGATAGACTTTTATTGATCAGTTGATTAGTATACTGATGTAGATGTACATATTTTTCTGTTTCGTTGAATTAGAACCAATCAGGTTTCCTGTCGTTTTCTCATAATCACGCGGTGTGGCACATTGCAACTGTCTCATAGTGTTTTTGGCTCAACACCGGAACTGTGCGGCACACGTTTCCATTGCATCGTTTTTTGCTAATCACGTTGAACTTTGTGAACTAATCAGTCCACTCATTGAATTATTCTTGCACTTGATTGGACAGTGCGCCGGATGGAGAAATTCGATGAGTTAGTAGATTAGTTACCTGAGCTTTCAGGCACGGGACTGAGCGGTGTGTAAACACTAGTTTTTGCACACGTGAGTTGACGCATTTGTACTTGTCTATGAAGCTGTTCCCATTCACTGAGTTGCGATTTTTGATAGGAGGGGATCAAGACTTATAGCGTGCATCTGGACTATCAAGACTTATCTAGCACCTCGTGCGTTACATATCGCTTGTGGCTGATTTTAAATGTTTCATTATCTTTTCTCATTTACGCAAATCTTATATGCGAGTGATTTGTGAATATTTCAACTGTGTGTGCTCACTATGGACTCTGTTGATTACGCGTGTTAAGTGAATATTAAATTTCGAAACAGGTAAATGAAGAATAACATCGGTTTCAACTGACGAAAATGTCACAACAATAACAACACCTATTGTTTTCAAATGCGTTTCGATCATCGATGTGTACTCAACCCTGCGATCTCTAATGTAATGGATAGCATTTCTCAATTATACTCCCTAGTTCAGTAACAGCTTCCCCCTGCTTTTCAACATTCAGCGGGTACGCTCTCAGAAAACCGCGTACGTATCCTAAACCATTGCTGATTCCATTAATATCGTATGAATTATCGGCCGCGAATTCGGAGTATTCAGATGTACACACCGATGGATCGTATTATTACTGATGTGAACATGGAGGGTGTCCACTGTGTCCGCGGTTCATCAGTAACAAAAGTAGACATTCATTTACTTTTCTAGATGCGAACTTAAAATATCATTATATATATATATATATATATATATATATATATATATATATATATACATAAAGTATGGGTAACAACGGTGGTAAATTTGATCACCATCGGGTTTTGCATATGATGGGCGGATGTTATTGGTTGCAAAGCAGACAAACTACGTGAGTCAACCGCTCACACACGCGCATAGACAGATGGCGATTATTGATTAGATCCTTTCCGAAAAACGCGAGTAATTTTGGATCCCGTCTGCACATTGACGTATCGAATGAGTTGATGGAATCACCACCGTGAGTTGTTCGTAAACAGTTAATTCAGATAGTTTTTATGTATTCTGGGTTTGGTACCATTTGCTCCTCTCATTCACAGCCCAAAGGTGATAGGTTATAGTGTTTATGTTACTCACATACCATATGTAGTCTACTCGTTTTCCGCGGGAACTGAAACTAATAAACAAATTATTAACAGATCCTTGTGTATTCCTCCTTTCGTCATTGATAAACTGCATGAAAGGAACGCGGTGTTTCAGACCTTAAAGTTTCGAAGCAGTAAATCTGACTGAACTATACACAAGCCTCTTGGATCCTATCATTTACCGATAAATAAACGTTTTTGTTCACGAGACTAAATGATACGCTTTCTTTTTTACTAGTTAAGGAACAATACTCAGGCGCCGGACACTGGTACAAGGCCTAAACAAGTTGTCTGTATCACTTAATGTGATTTTTATCAGTTTTTCAGTTACATTTCTTGCATGGATCTTCATCTTGTAAAACAGTGTTATTATTTTTATGATCTTTGATCTGCATGCCATTTATCGGCGACCTGTGACAAGTGGTTATTGTTGTTTCGTTAGATGTGAGGCGATTTGCCATCAAATACCTCGCAGCCCTCGAGTTCCTTTTCCCAAGGAGACACTTGATCCTGGCGAACAACACCATAAACGGGGAACGTTCTACAAAGCTTTCTAAATATCCTCGTCCAGTCTGGTTTATTCGTACCTTGTTTTCAATATTTTTGGAATGTTTTTATAGGCTCGCCTACATAAGAAACTACACTCAGACGACTGCATTGTGAGCACATTTCACGTACGTAAATATCACCACCTCAGGTTTCAGTCGCAGTATATTATCTGTTGGCTAACATCAGGATCGGAGGTCTATCTGTATATTCCTGAGGGAGCCAGGGAGGGAGCCGGTTGCTTGTGTTCATCCTAGTCTGGGACGCATATAATCTATGATCTGTTCTGCCATTTGGTGTTATATCTGAACGGCTTATTTTGTGTAGTCTGTTACTGGAATCACGATGATGGTCCATTTTGACGCTTTCCTGTAAAATCCTAGATTGGATTCCGATTGACTGTAAATATGATGGTGTACACATATTCTTAGACGTCAAGTTCTGAGACTAAGCATATTCAGCCGACATCACTGTACTATGTGTTAGATCACAGGAAGCACGAGAACGCCTTTGACAGGTTAGGGTTTTTATTTAGTTAGGGTGGTGACTTGTACAATTTGCTTGTGAAATATTGTTGCAAGATGGACAAAACCATACGTCTGCTGTTACCGTTGATGTTGAGTCGTTGAAAGTAGGCAGGAAGTTCAACTACCTTGTGAGCTGCATCAGCGCTGGTGGAATGTCTGATAAACCCATAACTTCTATAGTTGAGGCCCAGATGGTTCTCGTTGATTGACACCACTTACTTGTGTCATCTCACCGCTTATCACGTAGTGCCTTGTTTGACATTGTTGTGTTTGGCTGATTTCAGCAGCCCACTGATCAGCATTTGACTTGAATTCGGAACATGAAAGCTCCGGCTTCAAAGCTTGCGTTAACAGAGCGTTCCAGGCTGTCTAGCTGCGATCTGTAAAACAGTGAATGCCTGTGGGCATAGTTGCTGTCTGACATAGCGAAGAGCGGAAGTAATTGACGCTGCTATCGCGATCTCTTCTCTGTCCCGATTTAATTTTAGTCCTCAGTTTCTTCATTTCATAGTCAACTTTTCTCTCTCGTTTTTTATGGTACGTTTGCCTGCTTATATATCTGCTAGTATCAAGTGTATGTTCCTGTGCATTTTCCCCTATCATCGTACGCTTTTTTAAAGGCAAGCTGTTGTTTTATCTAACGAATCTCATTTTTATCCGCGAAAGATGTCCTGGAAAGGTAGCATCCCAAGTTGAACATTCCATCTATTCCGGAGTTGAATAAAGCACCACACATCAGCATTAGAAGTACTTCAGTCTCGTGATTGGTCGATTCTTTTCCTTCTATATAATTTAGTGTTCCTTTCATGTAAGAGATTCATATGAGCTATGTCTTGTATATCACGTGTGTTTGGTTGTTTATTTTTGGTTGATACAGGCTATTAGCTCACGAATCAAGCGTATTCTAACTGGTGATCTGGATGAGAATACGGATCCAAATACCAGACGTTCGACTTCACATACATTTAGTCTGACAGTATATCGCTATCACGAGCTATCCCGACGGGGTACCGGTAGCAGTTCACGATCTCCTTACAGGTAAATACCATGCATCAGTTTCTATCGTTCCCAGGCGCCCTTGTAAATTGTACCACACTGATCAAAGTTTGCTCTCATATTTGTGTGTGTAAGTAAAAAAATAGCTCGTTTGTTATTGGACACGACGTTGGGTAACCTTTATCGGTCTTTACTTACCCATCACGTGATCTTAACATTACGTTTCGTCTCATCTGCCAAATATTGTAAAGTAGTTTGGCAAATACAACTCAAGTTTGATAATAATTGGCAAACGACACAGTTTATCACTACCATTCAAGTCTTAAGCCATGAAATAGCTCGTATCAACATACTTTTGAGCGCACATACTCAGACAGTGTTGTCTGATTGATATGGCCTCACTGGTTACTGGCATTCTCGATTCCTTTGCAATGATTTCTAACCATTGTGCAATCATAATGAGAAAACTAAATGTAACCTCAGTTTTTAGTTGAAGGAAAGCATATGAACGGCGTCTGCGACGTTAAAACTGTATATCTAACTTCAAATATTCTGCAACAAGACGCTTGCCCTTCTCAAACAAACACAAATGGGTGTAATCCTGCATCCAAAAGACAGTTTATCATCGTTTCTCACTGCTCCACTTTAGTGATTCCTTCCACTTCGTAAACAGCTTCGTCCAGCTACAACACAGTTCATTCCGGTGAACCCGATTAGGGGCAGTTTTCTTTACCATCTGCTACAGACGTTGTGTCACATGAGCCATCAGTCTGTGAACTGAAAACGACCATTAGTAGCTAGATCGTTGACGTTGTGTTCATTTTTCCACGTTCGTTCAACACTGTTCCACCTAACGTTGGCCTATGCTCCAGTTCGTTCTACCTACGCAAATGCCACTGCAACTCTGAACTTGGACTGTTCGCTGTAATGAATTTACGGCCCTACAGACCACCTGTTTTCCATATGATGTAGTCCATCGTACAACGGTTGCTGCCTTTGGTCAGTTGAAACACTGCCTCATTTTGATCACTTGTAACAAAACGTCACTATTGTGACCTCACTGAATAACTTTTAGAATGAGTTGGTTTGGTTTTGTACTCACACCAGCTAACCCGTTAGCTCTTCTTGCTTCAGCTCCTTGTGACTATTGGCAGTGTTTCGAATGAACTTATTCCTCATTCGAATAGGAGTACAAGGAATCCTAAACATTCTCAGTTGGGTCGCGATCAGAAAATGTTAGGATCTTTCAAGGAAATTTGATGTTCCAGCCGTGGCCTGTGTTTGAAGAGACCATCGAGTTGCTACTATATGAAAATATTACTTAATCCTGACGAAAAGTAAGAAAATCTTCTATCATTGTTAGTTCCTCGGTGAATCTGGATACTTCTGCGCTCCATCGTATAGGTCATGCTTGATGTTCAGCTACGAGTTGGTTTACTCGGTTAACTATCATTCTCACTGTAATATCATCCGGGAGCAAACCGTTGTAGGTATAGCTTTCCACGTCTATCGCTGCCCTTGAAATAACCTCGAATAAATGGTTGCAATCCATTGTTTTTTTTCTGATCCACAGGAAGGTTACTTCTACCGTACTTGAGGAACCAGAGGATGATCCGACACTCGGACCGTCAAATTCGTATCAAAATGTAACTGATGAACGACAAGCCATCCCTGTTTTCGCTGATTCAAGACGCCGTCGAAGTTCATTACGAAAAAATCCGAAAGATCAGACAGGCGATCGTGTCTGCGATGCATTTGATGATGAACCGCGTCGTGGTTCGGGTTCTTCGCCTCGTTATCTTTCTGTCCCCCCTCGCATGACCGGCCACGCTTACTTTGATCGAGACGGTTTTGGACGTCGAAGTGTGTCTGAGAAACGCCACGGCCATGCAAACCCTACACAGTTTGAACTATTTCAGTCCAACATCCTTCCAAATCGATACAAAATGCCCGAAGGTAACTCCGTTTTGTAAACATGTTAATTCTGTAGAGTCCTTGTCTGTCTGTTGATTACATATTTATTGGCGTTTTGTGATATCTCTCCAATGAACAATACGGTCAAAAGGTTATGAACTTGATTTGCACAAGTGTGTATAGTCATTTTTGAACCCACACACTCAATTCGATCAGAATACCATCGATTTTATTACATTACGCACCAATAATGCTCGCGCTTTCCTACCGGCGATCTCTTGTCTTTACTTTTTGCAATATATCGATCAACTCAACACCAAATTTATAATAAACTATTGGCGTAATTTTGGGCTGGCAAATCGCAACCCCATTACCCATGTTTCAAGTATGGACATCACATATATCTCCTGCGAACCTAAGGTGGTATATGGCAGGCTAAAAAGTCGGATGTATACTAAAGTTCAGTCAACCTTATGAATGTTAAATGCCGATTTATGTAGTCTGTGAGTTAATAAATCCTCGGGCGTGATTAAATCGATTCCACTTCTTTGAAGGCTACAGTCGTTTGTTCAACATTGACTGTCGACCGAAAGCTATGGAGATGTATCAAACAAATCTACTGTAGGTGCTCTGGAATTATCCACTTCTGAACGAGCTAAGTGATCGATATTATGGTCCAGCAAGTGATATAGTTGAAGTGCATGTCCGTACGGAATGAGTGATGGGAGCTTCCGTGACTGTCTGTTTCATCTGGATGTATAAGTTGATGGTAATTTTGTTTAATCGTGTGAAGCCTTTAATTCCCAGTCGATCGATCACCGGGCTATTAGGCATGCGTACTTAACTTGTGGCTGTTTATATGCTTATCCGGGATAACAGAATTCCAGTGCACCACGATGTCATTGTGGAGAATTTCCATCTATTCCGAAAAGTCATGGATACTCGTGCTTATACGGTCACTTAATCGGTCACGTGGAACATCGCCAAAATGCGTTTGAGTCAAAAACGAAACGTCTCCACTAAACATAACCACCTGCCTACATGTTTTTCTGACATGAAACCTCATTCGTTAAGGAACTTCGAGATGATGCACTCGGGCATTTGAGGTTAAACCAACCGAGACTGTCGTGTTGCACCGTGTTTGCGTTTTCTAAATATGATGAATCAGTCTAAGTGCAATGGTCAGACAGATAAGCATACTGGCAACCATATTCTGCTGACGAACTCACATACGCATTACGAGAGGTTTCAGCGCATTTGAGCGATGCTCATCGGTCATGGCTAGGGACTGCTCCGAACAGTTTGTGGCCCTTCGAGAATTGTGGTTTTACTTTCTCGGAGGCTTATTCACAGCATTTTTCTGTCGAAGGGGTTGCTCTTATCATCTAACTAGGAAAATAGTATAGTTGCTTTCTGTGTTGCTCCATCTCCGCACTGTTGTTGTTGTGAGCCTAGCTGAAGTTTTGGAGAACGTTAGTACATACCCTCATCCGGATCCCGATTGTTATACACTTGGTGTGTAAATTCTGTTGTATTGATATGTCATGAACTTTAAGGTGGTTTCTCAACCCTGTCAGGTTTCCGATGTTTTTGTTAATCCTAATCAGTCTTAGTCGTTTTTACATTTTCGTTCAAATGTGTACGACACCGCTTTACTGTTATATATATATATATATATATATATATATACGTGCTGCGGTTCTCTTTTTCTGAGTGTCTTTCTCTGTAGGGCTGACAAGATTCAAATGCGTTTGAGTCTCCTTTTTGATTGGAGAGTCTGTTTTAGGTTTAAGTACCACACAATCCGATTATGTGTGATAGCAGAACTAGTATTAACACGTTAAAATGTCGTTTTCGAAGGCAATAGTTCTCGGTGTGTCTGGACAAAGAAGTGACAGTTGCCAGTGTGTTAGGGTCATAAGCTTGTTCTCTTCGGATGGCGCACGGGCGACGCATTCTCCGAGAATATTTCCGGTGAACAAGAGACTAACGTCCTGAACATGCAGAATTTAGTAAACCA